>ML832377.1:37213-52974 GCA_009831015.1 Picea engelmannii | reverse complement strand
AGTTTACCCTCTTGCATTCCAAAGTTGGATTTATTTGGATTTAATAAAATACCAAACCTCCTACATTTTTGAAAAACCATTTTCAAATGTTTTAAATGCTCATCATCAGAATCTGAAAACACAGAAATATCATCTAAATAAATGACAATGGACTTATCTTTTTCATCAGCAAAATATATATCCATAGCCCTTTGGAATGTTTCCCCTACATTCATGAGCCCAACATGCATTTTGGAATACATGAATGTACACAAGGGTGTTGTGAAGGATGTCTTCTCTTAATCATCAGGATGCACCATGATTTGATTGTATCCAGAAAATCCATCAAGCATTGACATTTTCTGTGATCCAACCACTTTATGAAAAATGTAGTCTATCTTTGGAAGAGTATAGTTATCTTTGAGGGAAACCTTGTACATATTTCAAAAGTCTACACACAACATTATTTCACCACTTTTATTTCTAACAAGAACTAAGTTATCCAACCATTTACAGAATCTTAAAGACACTATAATCTTAGCATTAAACAACTTTGTTACCTCTTTCTCAATTAATGGAAACAATAAAGGATCAATCCTTCTCAATTTCCGTTTGAAAGGTTTTTGATCATCTTTTATTGGAATTACATGTTGAATAACCTTTGTATCATAAACCTTCAAATCCTCATAGCTACAAGCAAAAACATCCAGAAAATCCTTCATTAAGCTGATATATCTCTCCTTGATTTTTGGACTGAGTGTCTTTGATAGTTTGATGATTTTATGACTTTCCCGAGTCCCAATGTTACAATCCTCCATTTCTTCATCATTTGCAGTGACTTTGGGGTTCATTGCCACATCATTATTGTAAAAAATATTTTCCATTGGAACCAAGCCCTTAGGGATGATATTGTTTTTGAGCTGAACAATGTCTCTACCAACAATCTGATTTTGAAAACAACCTGCATTTGAAAACATTCCTGCATCTTCTTCCTGATCACAACAATTTTCTTCATCAACATTTATGTTGGAAAACTCATCAGTTATTTGGAGAAATCTTACCACTTGTTTTTCATCCTAAAAAATGTGCCAATACTTGATATTGTCAGGTACTGTTGGTCTATGTTTGACTTCAATCTCATACTTTCTATTAGGAAATATAGGAATATTGAAAACATAAGTTGAAGTTGCTAATGCATCAACAATCACATTTTTTCCTCTTGGAATCATTAAGAGGTTATATTCTGTGAAATTTTCAAGTATATCAAGAACTATGTTTCTGTATGCCGTCATCCTAGGATGCTTTGATTGATGGATTCCCTTAACCTGATTTATGACAAGCTCAAAATATCCATGAACAACTATTCTTTTTGCCCCCAATTCTTTCAATGTGTTCAAACCCAAAATCAATGCCTCATACTCAGCCATATTATTTGTACAGTCAAATGAAAATTTGTAAGAGAAAAACTTTGAACCTGTTTTAAGAGGAATTATCCAAACACCTGCTCCATCTCCCTCCTTACTAGAAACTCCATCAAAATTCATATTCCACATTTCTTCATCCTCATTGTTTTGCTGATCTAAAATATTCCCTGCTTGATGATCTGCCTCATCTTTCACAGGGAGTTCAAAAATCTTTGGATCTTCTTATTCAAAGCACAGGTCATTGTAAAAAATTGAAGAACCAACCTCAGTGTCAACTGAATAAATAGGATGATTATTTGGTTTTCTTTTGCTACTCACCATGTACTTCAACAATACTTACCTATATAGTCTCCTTTATTGACCCAAAACTGGTATTGTTGCATAGGACATGTCCATTTGTAGAGTACCCTTCAATTTTGCAGCCCATGAACTTGACAACAACATGCCAAATTTTGGAGGGATGTCAGCAACAACTACATCCATGACCAGATTCTTTGATGATATTTGAGATAGAGACACAACCGGGTCTTTTATTAAGACCAAACACTTTACCTTCCTTGAATCAAATGAGAACAAATCTTTGTAAGGTATAATGATGTCCAAACCTAGTTCATCCATGATTACCTTTGGCATCATATTATGAGATGCTCCTGAATCTAGCATTGCATTATGTAAGGTCATATCATGAATTTTAAGGCTGACATAAAATGGAGGCACATCATCATCATCACCACTTTCTTCCACCCGAGGACCAAATAAGATTGCAGGGTGATCATCTTGCACATTCAAAGTATCAGAGGCTTCTTCCATTTTCAACATTTTGTTGATTTGGATTCTATATTCAACATTCCTTATCAATCATTGAAAGAAACATAAATTTTGTTTTTTTCCATCTCACTTTCAAAATTAAAAGGAGATTGAGTTTTCTCTACCTCTTTTATGACTGCATCTCTCTTTGTCTCCGGGACCTTCTTTGGGGGCTCTTCTTTCTATTTTCCTTTCTTCAATGCATCCTTTTCAGAACTTCCTTTCTTAGGATGACTTGTAGAAGGTAAATTAGATATTGGCTCCCTTGTAGGATTCCCTTTCGGAGGTTTTGTAGGCACCCTTTTATTTCTGAGATTATATTGCTTCTGAAACTGCATGATGGAATTTTGATACACCTTCTTATACTCTTTTGTTTCCTTTGACAACATATCATCATTTTCCTACATAAACTTATCATTTTCATCCATAAATTGATCATGTTATTCCTTAGTTAGGAATACATCTGTTTCAGTATCATCATAATAATGTATGTTATCTTCAAGAGATCCTTCAAAATTTTCATCAACATAGTTATTTTGGAAGGGGGGTTTGATTTGCTGAACACCTTGATTCCTTTGGTCTCTCTTTCTGATCTATGGAACAAGTAACCTTCTGAAATTTGGATTCCTATGTTGAATTTTAGCTTGATATCCGATGGCAGGTTTATTATCTAACCACATATTTTCCACCAACCTTTCCATAGTTTTTACCATTAGATCAAATTTTGCATCTGATGACTGGGAAGTTGAGGGTTGCAATTCTCCTTGAACTTTTTTCATGTCATTTTCAGGATTAAATTTAATATTTCTTGATGCCATTAGATTTACTTCTACTTCAATTGCATCATTCATCATGTCATTTAGTGTAGTAGATCTCCTTTCCCTCAACAACAAGGAAAAATCACTATCAAAGGAATCAACATAACGAAGTTGGGAAGCTCCAGGAGGGGGTTTAACTTAAAAAATAATTGGATTATAAACCCTCATGAATTTGGTTGAAAACTCCTGAACTGTCTCACTAGGTGATCTTTTATGTTATTATACTGAGTCAACAGTTGGAGAGGATTCTTGTTGTCTCCCCATCATGCAAGGAATGTTGCCTCAAAGGCTACAAAATTAGGAATACTTGCTGCTGGAAGAGCCTTAAACCATTTTCTAACCTCACCTGAGAGACTTTGTGCAAACAGACTCACTTTTAAATCTTCATCATCTACCTCTTCAAGGTTAGCAAAATCATTAAACCAATCTAAATGTCTATGACCAGAAATGTTCTCTTATGCATCATATGATTTGATTCTCTAATTATAATTTTGAGGTAAATCATGCAATTGAGAAAGTAAGACAAGGGGGGAGCATATCTTGCTTCCATGGTTCTAGGAGGATTCTGGACTGGTTGAACAATATGACTGGGATTCACTACAGTTTGAATGGGAACATCATAGATAAAATATTGAAACTTCTTCTCATCAAACAAAATTTCAGTCAAGTTAGATTCTGATCTAGATCTAAACAAAGTATGCACAAATTTTATATCAAAATAAATATCATCAATGCTCTTTTCTCTATCCTTAGGCAATGAAAAATTTCTATCCCAAAAAATACCTGATTCAAATGCCTTTTCTTTTCTTTTATGTAAGAGTTTCTCAGGATCAACCACAGATGCTATAGGTTCTAGATCTGGATTTGTCCTAGTGTAAATCTTCTTTCAAGCCATGATTTCTCACTAAAGTTACTTTTTTTATACTGATCTTATAGCATGAAGCCGCCAGGGTAAATGTTTTCAGCCCATATGATGTCTGATTCTCTGTTACTCTAAGGAATCAAATATGAAACTTTAGTCGTTCTTTCCTAGGGAAAATTTCTCTTTTCGTTCCCTGACAACAATGCCAAAATGTTAGCACTAAGTAAATTTCCCAGGCCGAGGAAGCAACTCACTAAGGTAACCACATAACCACTTTAGAACTGAAAATAGCCATTTCATTTAAGAGAGGGATCTCTCTTGTCACTTGGTCTATAAAGATAGGTTTTATTTTGAGGACCAGAGTCTAGATATTGGATTATATGAAGGGTTGTTAAGGTTTGATGGCAATAAGGTAAGGAACCCGTTGGGAAATGGAGTCAACTCTGAAAGAAAATGAAATCAGTGACTAGTAGGTAGAACTCTCAAGGAAGAAAAGGCTAGGCATTTGATGTTCTTTCAGTTTTTTAATTTGTTATTATAGAATGGAAGAAGGAGAAAAACACATAACAACATTCAAAGAACCATAAAAGATGAATTGCGATGAGTTAAGAAGGAAATGACAGTGTTCAGATTGATTGAATCTAAAGCATCATTTTCAGATGAATTGTAGACCATTTGATATCCAATTTAAACATATAAGTATCAGTAGATGAAAGATAAAGAAAAAAAAGAAGTACATACATGAAGGAACAAAAACTAAAGGTCACCACCACTAGAATATTTGGTATGAAAAATCTTTGGACTTCTGCACTAGTATTTCATTCAAATTCAGAAAATTTGTACAATGATCAATACAAAATATTATGTGTGCTTCTACCAACCCTTTGTACATTCAAAATGTTCTAATATATAGATAAACTACCTCCCTAAGCTAGAGAAGTCAAACTTCACTATCATCCTATGATTCTGGATCCGATTACATAAAAAAATAGAACAACTTCTAAACTACTTGCTAAAAATAGAAAATTCACCTTGACCATATTAATGCATAACAATATCCTTTGACAAAAATATCTCCAACATATTTTCAAATTGAGGCTGATGTGAGTCATCTTGGACAATTGGTGAAAAATCTTGGAGTGATCTGAGCACTAGCAAGGCTCCCTTATCATCTTTTCCTAGCGAGTTGTTGTAACACGATGTGTAACTGCAACCTACAACAATTGCGTAGCGATCTTTACACAACGTGGTGGATTTATTTAGTAACCTTCATTTAGTAGGTGGTTGCAACACTAATGGAGGCTGAAAATCATTTCTAGATCATTCACCAATCATTTCCCAATTTCCATTATCCTTCTATGTGCTTACAACACTTTCATAACGTGACATCACTACAAAAGTTCTGTACAACGCAATTTTCCAGCAAAAGCTCAAAACTGATTAGTAGTTCATCAAAAAGAAAAACTGTGAGAATATGAAACTTATATCTCAGCCACCTATGTAAGTAGGTCCAATTTCCCCCCTAGATTCATCATCCACCTTCATATTTTTCTTGAGAGACCTATTTTCTTTTCTCAATGACAAGTTTTGTCTTTTCAAGTTTCCCACCTACCTGAACAACAATGCATTTCTTCTCAGCTTTGACTAAGCATTTGTGATTGCTGCACAAGCATTGTTGATGGCTGGTCCACACTCCTTAAAGTGTCTCCGAAACTTTAGATCTAATATTCTTTTAGCTTCCCAAGGTTGAATGATTAGGTATTAATCCTTCCTTAGTTTCTTATTTAGCCACTTAATACTTTTCTCACCTTCTCCAAGTGAAGTGTGAATCTTCTCAACTGATACAGGTTGTCCCCGTGCTTGTGTTTCCTCTGCAAAATTGCATTCTGATTTTATCCTTATAGCTCATGATATTTTTAAAGGAGATGTAGGTTTAGTCAAATCCACAACTTTAGGACTTTGTTTGATTTATTTACCTTTAAAAGCTTCTCGAGACTTTGAAACTGATTCCCTCTTTAAACCTATTTCATATTGTGATGTTTGCATATCAGAAACCATCTTAGCCAATTTTCTCTCCATTTCCCTATTATCATGAAAGGACTAAGCTATGACATACTTATCTTCTTTAAGATGATTTTGTATCTCTTTGATTACTTTATCTTTCGCTTCTGACTACACTTGATCCTCATCCATTTCTTGAGCTGAGTGTTCAACAGACTATGTATGGAGGGAAGGTACAAGTAATCTCTTAGCAATTGACCTTGTTATTGGGATACTCACTTTTGGTGTTTCCTCCACTTCTTCAGCAAAGTGTATCCTTTTACCCTTCTTCTTAGCTGGCTAGCTAGGTGAAGAATCATCAATTTCGTTTCCTTTCCCTCTGCCCTGTTCTGCAGACCCTTTCTATTTTCCACTTGAATCCTTAGAAACCATTTTATCTGTAGATGAGGGGGTGTCTCCTTTTAGGTCTAAGGGGATGTTTTCCGAGGTCAAGGAAGTGTCTTGGTATCTATTTTATTTCTTGATTTCTTCCACCACTAGAAACTTAACGAAGGAGAAATGAAACAAACTAGACTCAAGCTGATCATCCCTAGCTTGTACTTTATCTTCCATTTTACCTAGGCTTCTGTATAGGTAGAAAGGTAGATTTAAAGGGTTCTTCCCTATGAAAGGCATCAAAATCCTTATGTGATACTGATATACCCTATCAAATCTTCCCTCATAAGTGAAATATTGTTGCACCACCCTTAACAATTTTTCATAATGCTCTAGTATACATTCTCTTGGAATAGTGGCACCAAATTTCTGCTTCTTGTACTTCGGTTTAAGGAAACCAGTGTAGAAAAATGGATCAAGAGGCATACCTTTAAACCACTTCTTCCCTTGGACTAGAATCTCAGTTACAACAACCACTGTCTCTTCTAACACTTGGAAGGTGAAATCAACAATCCTCGACTAAACTCCATTGAAATTGAGGGTGGAGTCTTTTATTACCTGTTCATTGTATTCTTGGATCTTCTTGCAAAACCTCATGCAGATAGCTTGCTCAAATGAAAGCCTAAACGTAGGATAAAATTCACCAACTCCAAACTCTGTGGCTCACACCTCAACACATTGCCTCCTTTGTTATATTTCTTCTTCTCTTGAGTGGCCATGCTATGGATGCAAGATGAAGACTGAGACTGATAAGAGCATGGAGTTCAAAAGATAAAAGATTTGATAAGGAACTTTACACAGCGTAAGACAAGGTTAGGTTTTACTCGAATTGTGTCAAAGGATTCATCAATATGGTAAACCAGTCTCTAGATTTCATGAAAATGGGTGTAGGGAACTTACTAGACACAAAATAGAACCCTTCAGGTATTTGCGCAGTGAAAAACAATGGATACGTGGCATGCAGAAAGGGGTTTGCGTAACATGCTGACAGGGGTTTGCGTAGAAGGAATACATGGGTTTTCATAGAAAGTTGGGAATATTTGTGTAGCAGGTAGAATATGTTGGATTTGGTGAAGAGCAGGGGTCTGATCGATGGCAGAGGATCTTGTGCATGAAAAATGAGAGGAGAGAGACAATACATAAGCTGAGCAAATTTGATTTGAAAGGTGATTGGTCTATTTAGGCTGATATGACAACTTGGGTAGCGCCAAGGAGTTTGCACAACGTGTGTACTTTTTCGTGTGTACAAAACCACTTTGGAAGATAGAAAAATGACATAATGACCTTTTATGACCTTCTCACTTTCATAATATGTCATTATGGTCCATGACACCCGTAAAAATATTCCACCTAGAATTATGACTTGACTCTTTTTGACATGCCTCTTATATTTTATTTGATCAATGACCCAAGGACCTTCAAACATCTCATGAGACACAAGTCTTTGAAAAAACACACACACACACTAAATTAATCAATTATGAATGCCTTGGTCTTCCCAAGAGCAAGGCATGACTTTGCAAACTCTGGAAAAACCTATAACCCTACCTTGAAAATATGATACTAAAATGTAACACCACTTTTTGATTTGAGGGTTGATTTTCATGTTTTCTTTGCAAAAATATGAGTTTTTTGGGCAAGAGTCCTTGTTTTGAGCTCACAGTTATTGTTAAGTTGGTAACTTTGTTTATAACACATTGATCTTAGTTGACCTAAGAAATACCCCTTTGACTAGGAACCCCCATATTCTAAAGTGAGAAAGGAGAAGTCATTGAGGTGACAATGGTGGCTTGCTTATAGTTTTCCTTAGGGTCTCATCCTCATGATTAGGAATTTTTTCACCTAGTGAGAACCTATGAGGTAAAAATTCTTATTCATAGAAGATGGCCTTGTACTATAAATGAATAACCTTGAAGTAGGGAGGTTATGGTAGGACCTTGACATTATTGGGTCCACAAACACACACACACACACACATTGTTGTGATGGGACAGGTCTTCTCATGTTTATTGAAGGTAAATTTACCATAGTTAATATTGTTCTTACCTGTTCCCTCGATTGAACACCTAGATAGAAATTTAAGAAAAAGGAGCATATATGTAACCAATAGGTATGACTACCATTAATAACATAAAATATTTTATTATTTTTTAATAACAAACATTTCTAAATAACCAACAAGATAACAAGGCGTTTGTGTTTAAATTACCTATCACAACTCCACATCCACATGTTAATAACCATTGAATGATAGAAGTATGAGTAAACCATGAATGCATGAGTAAAATATACAACATAAATGAACATTCTTAAAGTAATTCCAAGATTAAAAAAATACAAAAAAGTCCCATACAAAAACATACACTAGAATAGACTTCTCAATGAACTTGAAAATTCATTTGTTCTAATAATATTTATACAGAAAGAAGATAAGGAGAGTTGAATTGTTTTAGTGCCCTATTTGCGTACATTCTCCACTTGGCTTGTGGACACTTATTCCTTTTTCCTTTTATAAATTTAAAATTAAATTTTCTATGCCTCAGAGTTTTTCTCAATAAATTTGGCTTGTGGGAAATGATGTTATAATGAGACTTTGAATAAAACAATGTTTTAATCTACTTTATTCCCATTCTTTTCTAACTTTGGAAAACAAGATCAATTAATCAATGTGGCATCCCTAGCTAACTCTTTGAATTAATTATTCATTCACATCCAAATGATACTTGGAGGAGATTGAATGGCATGTCCTTCATGTTGGATTGTATTTTCAAGATCCTACACAACCTCATCTTGAGGGAGAAAGCTATCACATGGACTAAGAGAAGGGAGGTTATATTTCATTGCAAGTCTTTCTATTATTTTCCATATTTGTTGGTCTATGATTTCCTATACGATCTTGAATCCCTACACCACCTTTATGTATTACACATTAGGATATAGTTTTTATCCTAAGTGTGTATTAGATCATATTTTATCTCCTCCTAGCCTTATTTATTGATGAGGTGCCGGTGTGAGAGTAAATAGCATTTATGACATGTTTACATCTATTGAGCCCTAATTCATGGCACATTACCCCTTAATTGGGGAATATTACATTAGTATTGTTATTTTATTTATGTCGGTTTGGGTCCATTAGTTGTAATTTTACCTCTTAGTCTCCTATATATACCAAGGATACCTTTTCATTTGGAATCATATGGTAATTGTGAATTCATATGATGTATAAGGAAGTTTCCCTATCAAAGAGGCTTATTATCTGAATTTATCTCTTTTTAAAGGTTTTGAGTAATTATTTTGAGGTTTTTATGATATTTTTATATTTGGTTCTTAACATTTGGTATTAGAGCTAGACAATCCTCGGGACTGGCTTCTTCAAAACAAGTCTTCTTAGAATTTTCCTACAACTTTTTTTTTGCAAGGTTTCAGTATCTGGAATTTTTATGGTGTAGAGGAGACATATAGAGATAAATTGGGTCAAAATTTTAGGTCTTGTTGTATTATATTTTTGGAGATACATTCTGTTCAAGTTAGGGTTTTTGACTAGTCCTTAAACTAGTCTGAAACAAATCTTCTTGGAATTTTCGCTCCCAATTTGTTTTGGCTTGGTTTCAGGTTATGAATTTTTTACAGTACAAAGGTAGAATAGTGAAGTATCTTGTGTACAAATTTCATCCCTTTATTCATTGTAATATGAAATTTATTCCTTGAGGAAAATAGAGTTTTTGGCTGGTCCAGATTTCAGTCTAAAATCAAAGTTCTTGGGAAAAATGTTATATTTGAAGCTACAAATATCCAAATTGAGTGAGACTTGTTCAATTGGTTAGTGTATGAAAATAATTTTTACTGGTACTAATTTAAAGTTATGAAGTGAATACAACAATGGAAGTCCGTACAAGTTCGCTCTCTTGAAAGGGAAAAAAATCAACACATCTTGGGAAAGTTATCATAAAATTCTATTGGAGAATCCAATGTTGGTATAACCTGTGGGGTTGGAAAGAAGACACATCAGTATACCTCAGGTAGAAATTTTAGAATCATAAGGGATGAAATTGCATAGCTACAACAAAATAAAGTTCAACCAACAAAACAATCTCCAAATCAGGGTTTTAAAAGGTGCATTTTGTTTTTTAGAAGTTTGCATATCTTTTGAGTAGAAGATCTAATTGGGGTGATTCAAAAAGTGGAATAAAGTGGGATAAAAGGAGTATCACATAAATTTGGGAGAATATTATGGTGTTTTACGTACATAAGTATTCCAACATATTTAGATGTAGGAGCTGTCATTACTTGTCAATGCCACAACTTGGGGACTGTGTGGTTCTTCCACGTACCTAGAGTATATCGGAAGGCCCCTTTCAAATGGTTGCACATTAGAAAAAAATACTACGGATTTGAGATCCCATGTACCTAGCATATATCAGGATACCCCCTAGAATCTTGAGACCAAACGAGTAAACCATTTGGCCGTCTTGATGCTATAGTACACCGAGAACAACACTTGAGGAGATCACTCTCTAGTATGTGGGTAGTTAGATAGTATAGATAAGGGCATGGCCAAGCCTCCTTAGTTAGTTCCTTGAGATATTGGTCTAAGTACTATTGTTAGACCTCGTAAGTATATCAAAGAGTTATAACACCTGACACTCCCTTGTCTATGAGGACCTCTTCCTAAGAAAACTAGGAATTCCTACCTTGGAGTGATACTTGGCCAACATGCCACCAAAAAAGGGAACTTATACACAAAATAATCCCTTAGATAGTCCTACTTGGAATCTTTATGAAGGTAAATAAATACACAAGGACATAAATGATTTACAAAAGAAGATAGTAACAAAATATGAACTACAAAGGATGATGGATTCAACTGAAGCTAAGTTGGAAGAGATGATGGATACTAAGATGGATGGCTTAAAAGAGGAGATCATGGAAGGGTTGAAAAAGTTTCTAATAGAGAGGCCACCTGAAAGTGACAATGTATCCCATGAAATTCATGATGAGGACATAAGGAATATGAATTAAGGCTAGAGAAACTCTAGCTTTAGGTTGAAGACCAACCACTTTCCTAAGATAGATGTGAGAAAGTTTGATGGCAATGATACAATCACATGGATACTCTAGATGGAGCAGTTATTTGATCTACATGATGTGCCTCAAACAAAAAATATACAAATTGCATTCTTATATTTAGAACCTAATCAGTTTGTGTGGTATCGATGGATTTTTTTCTAGCAAATCACTTTTCACTTGGATAATTTTCACGGAAGAAATGATAGCACACTATGAGGATATAAGGAGCAATACCTTCTTCAGCTAATTAATAAATATCAATCAAAAGGGTTTAGTTGCGAAGCACATTGAGAACTTCTAAAGATTTAATATAAAGGTAACACATATTCCATATGGACACTTGATTGATGTCTTCATAGGAAATTTAAAGGATAACATTCAACATGAGGTTCTCCTTTCAGAACCCAAATCATTGGAGAATGCATTCAGAGTGGAGAGAAATGATGAAAGTAAAAATTTGGCTATGGCTACTAGAAGGAACACCCCTATCATCTATTGATAGAATAATGTTCCTCTTTATAAACCACCTCAACCTACAAGGTTAACACCTCAAGAATTGGAGGAAAGAAAAGAAATTTTTTTATGCTTTAATTGTGACAGCAAGTATAGTAAGGGACATACGTGTGGTGAGAAGAAATTATTCTACATAGATTGTGAAGAGGAAGGAGAACAAAAACAACAACAAGAACCATCTTAAGATGAAGATGTAGAAGAGATTTCTTCCAAAGAGATGACTCCCATCATATCATGTCATGCATTGGCTGGAATTAGTACTCCTCAAACCCTAAAGATCAAAGGATATATAAAAAATAAAAAGGTAATAGTACTAATCGATTTTCTTAGTACTCATAATTTCATTCACTACAAATTAGCCAAAGCTCTTAATTTCTTTATATATCTAGCGCCAAAGTTTCAAGTAATGATTGAAAATGGAGGAACTATCAATTGCTTAGGAAAATTCCATAAGATCAATCTTACTATGGGGGAATATGTAATTAATAGTCCAATGGTTTCTGTACCCATGGGTGGTGTTGATGTTGTACTAGGGGTCCAATTGTTACAATCATTGGGAACCATGGATTTTAAATTTCAAGAACGTTTCATGAAATTTTCATTGGAAGGAAAGGAATTTGAGTTAAAGGGTATCACAGTGAAACCTAGTAAGGTGCTAAGCTCTAATGGCATGAAACAATTATTGAAAAAGGGGCATCCAGGTGTAATTATACAACTATGATCACTAGATGTTCAAACATCTAAGCCATCTATTCATCTATATCTCCAAGGAATCATTGATAAGCATTCCAAAGTATTTTAAGATATTCCCAGAGGTATTCTACCCACTTGCAATCATGATCATGCTATTCACTTAATTCCTGGGAGTTATCCTCCTAACACCTAGCCTTACAGATACCTTTATGCCCAAAAGAGTGAAATTGAGCGTATGGTTGAAGAACTGTTAAAGGATGATATTATTAGACCTAGCCAAAGTTCTTACTTTGCACCGATGGTAATGGTACTCAAGAAAGAGGGCTCATGGAGTATGTGTCCATATTATAGATCTCAACAAGATCACCATTAAAGATAAGTTTCCCATTCCCATGATTGATGAATTGTTAGATGAACTACATGGAACAATCTACTTCACAAAGTTGGATCTCTGTTTAGGGTATCATCATATTATAATGAAGGAAGAAGATATCCTAAAAACAACATTCATAACGCATGAAGGACATTATGAATTTTTGGTCATGCATTTTGGCCTTACGAATGCACCTTCCACATTCCAAGGGTTGATGAATTCCATTTTCAAACCCTTCCTTAGAAAATTTGTGTTAGTATTTTTTGATGATATACTAATCTATAGAAAGTCTTGGGAAGATCATGGTCAACATGTTGATAGGGTGCTACAACTACTTAAGGAGAAACAACTACATGCCAAACCGTCCAAATGTTTCTTTGGGGTGAAGGAGGTAGAGTATTTGGGTCATATTGTATCTCATGAAGGTGTCAAGGTAGACCCTAACAAGATTAAATCTATGATGGACTGGCCAGTTCCCAAAACATTGAAGAATCTTAGGGGATTTTTGGGTTTGACAGGTTACTGCCGCAAGTTTGTTATTAACTATTGATGCAGGAGCATCGCCAACACATTAAGAGAGCCAACGTGGAATCCAAAGGACAACTGGACAAGCCAACACAATTTTTGAAATAACCTTAAAGTTGTTGCGCATTCTTAAATGAGCCATTAAGAAAAGGCACACTTGTATGATGTAATCGGACCTTGAGCCTTTAGCTCTCGTCCTTAGTAGATAGGGGGCATTTAAAATAGTTAATGTAAAATAGATAGAATTTAATTCTAGACTAGACAACTTTAGAGCACAAGAGGGAAACAAGATATAGACACCCTCATTGTGCATCGTAACATTATCAATCCAGGAAGAGCAAGAGCATGCAGAGGGCTGTGTAAGAACACCCATGTACAGACATTTGAATTAATAGAAAGAGTTGATTCAGATTCATGGTTTATGTTGTTCTCTGTGTATTGATGTTGAATGATATGCTCATGAATGTTTGCTTCCTGATATACATTTGCTTTATATGTTGTGTATACGATTTCATGCTTTGAGTTTGGAGTCTAAAAGGGTGAAGGAATGAGTTTCAATTGTTTCTCTATCTGAGCAAGAGTTCCTGCAAGGAGTGCAGTCGAAGTTGTCCGCAAGGGGTGCGTTGACAAAAAGGCTCAGGTAGTTTAGCTTTTGTTCTCATTCACCCACAAGTACCATTGGGCACAGGAGCCGTGCAAGGAGTGCGTAGGCCGAGTGAAATCTCAGGGTTGTGGACCTGAGTGAAGTGCTGAAGGGCTGCTGCTGCAAGTGTGTGCAGAGTCGAAGTATTCAAGCACTTGAAAGTGTTTGAAGGTTTCCGCAAGGAGTGTGAGCAAGAGGTTTCTTTCTGAGAACTTGAAGCCGTGGAAAAGCTTAGGAGGTATAGAACCTTCAAGTAAACACCAAGACAAGCACATGGAGCTTGTGCCGGAAAGTGTTTAAATAGACGTTGCAAGTTTGCGTGCAGGTAGACGTGTTCCACGGAGGAACACTTGAGTCTTTTCGCCGATTTCATTAAAGACAGATGGACGGTTGGTACTCTTTGAGGAGGATTCACGATATCCCAATGACTACGAGAATGATGTGGGGCCACAGGAATCGGAAAAAAGACAGGTGGCACATCGCATGTCGAGAGTTCGTGAGTACAAGGGCTGAGAACTTGGTGTAAAGGGTCGCGAAGTGCAAGGACACGAGAGGCGACGAAGTGGCGAGAAGACCAGGAGCCATCCATCTGAGGAGGACAGGTGGTAGAGATCGAGAGATCTCACGGACTCGAAAGTTTGCAAGGTGAGAGACCAAACATTGGGTACTCCAAGTCGCTAAGACGTGAGGAGCGAGGAAGAAGGATAACCGTTGGATCTGGGTCGTAGGAGGACCGTTGGATCAGAAACCCCATCACCTATTGCGCATTTGGGGTTTCAGAGGTTGAGAGGGGTCACTTTCGACATCAAAAGTCACGAAGTGCCGAGAGCCGAGGCTCGTGTGGACACGTGACAGAGCCATAAGGTGAGACCCGCATGGTTGACGGGTGGACACGCGTTGCCTAGAGAAAGGAGTCAACACTCCGTTGAATTCTCGCATCTCGGGGATTCGCGGGGTAAGAGTGTGAAGGCTCGACGCTTCAACCTGCGAGGTTGCGAGTAGTGAAAAGCGTCAAGGGAGGAGTCAACCCGGCGTTGACCTATCACGTCTCGGGAAATCGCAACAGGAGGGCATGAGAGTTCAACTCACGAACTCATGAAGGTGCGAGTTGTGAGAGGCGCTGATACTTAGGCCCTAGCCTATGGTTATATGTGGGGAGGGCAATGACAAGGAAATGAGCCATAACCATATCGCTGGTTCGGGTACCGCAAGATTGAGAAGGAAGAGTCGGAAGCTTCGACTCACGAACTAGCGAGATCGCGAGAATTAGTCCGATATCCTGATTGTAAAGAGGAGATCACATGGAGAGGTTGTTGTGGGTACAGATTTCCTGATAGGGAAATATAAGAGTCTTAGTGCTCTTCGGGCCAGAAGAGAAGAGAAGATCCTGTGAACGGACGTGCTTGTGAGCGCGCCTGCATCAACTATGGAAGAATAACAACACCTTTAACTACATTAACTAAGAAGGATTCATTTTCATGGACTCCAGAGGAAACTCAAGCTTTTGAACAACTTAAAGAGGCAATGTGCAAATCTCCTATATTGACCACACCATACTTCACAATTTTTTTTATTGTGGAATGTGATTCCTCGAGAAATGGCATTGGTGTTGTTCTAATGC
>ML832377.1:13009-37163 GCA_009831015.1 Picea engelmannii | reverse complement strand
AGTTTACCCTCTTGCATTCCAAAGTTGGATTTATTTGGATTTAATAAAATACCAAACCTCCTACATTTTTGAAAAACCATTTTCAAATGTTTTAAATGCTCATCATCAGAATCTGAAAACACAGAAATATCATCTAAATAAATGACAATGGACTTATCTTTTTCATCAGCAAAATATATATCCATAGCCCTTTGGAATGTTTCCCCTACATTCATGAGCCCAACATGCATTTTGGAATACATGAATGTACACAAGGGTGTTGTGAAGGATGTCTTCTCTTAATCATCAGGATGCACCATGATTTGATTGTATCCAGAAAATCCATCAAGCATTGACATTTTCTGTGATCCAACCACTTTATGAAAAATGTAGTCTATCTTTGGAAGAGTATAGTTATCTTTGAGGGAAACCTTGTACATATTTCAAAAGTCTACACACAACATTATTTCACCACTTTTATTTCTAACAAGAACTAAGTTATCCAACCATTTACAGAATCTTAAAGACACTATAATCTTAGCATTAAACAACTTTGTTACCTCTTTCTCAATTAATGGAAACAATAAAGGATCAATCCTTCTCAATTTCCGTTTGAAAGGTTTTTGATCATCTTTTATTGGAATTACATGTTGAATAACCTTTGTATCATAAACCTTCAAATCCTCATAGCTACAAGCAAAAACATCCAGAAAATCCTTCATTAAGCTGATATATCTCTCCTTGATTTTTGGACTGAGTGTCTTTGATAGTTTGATGATTTTATGACTTTCCCGAGTCCCAATGTTACAATCCTCCATTTCTTCATCATTTGCAGTGACTTTGGGGTTCATTGCCACATCATTATTGTAAAAAATATTTTCCATTGGAACCAAGCCCTTAGGGATGATATTGTTTTTGAGCTGAACAATGTCTCTACCAACAATCTGATTTTGAAAACAACCTGCATTTGAAAACATTCCTGCATCTTCTTCCTGATCACAACAATTTTCTTCATCAACATTTATGTTGGAAAACTCATCAGTTATTTGGAGAAATCTTACCACTTGTTTTTCATCCTAAAAAATGTGCCAATACTTGATATTGTCAGGTACTGTTGGTCTATGTTTGACTTCAATCTCATACTTTCTATTAGGAAATATAGGAATATTGAAAACATAAGTTGAAGTTGCTAATGCATCAACAATCACATTTTTTCCTCTTGGAATCATTAAGAGGTTATATTCTGTGAAATTTTCAAGTATATCAAGAACTATGTTTCTGTATGCCGTCATCCTAGGATGCTTTGATTGATGGATTCCCTTAACCTGATTTATGACAAGCTCAAAATATCCATGAACAACTATTCTTTTTGCCCCCAATTCTTTCAATGTGTTCAAACCCAAAATCAATGCCTCATACTCAGCCATATTATTTGTACAGTCAAATGAAAATTTGTAAGAGAAAAACTTTGAACCTGTTTTAAGAGGAATTATCCAAACACCTGCTCCATCTCCCTCCTTACTAGAAACTCCATCAAAATTCATATTCCACATTTCTTCATCCTCATTGTTTTGCTGATCTAAAATATTCCCTGCTTGATGATCTGCCTCATCTTTCACAGGGAGTTCAAAAATCTTTGGATCTTCTTATTCAAAGCACAGGTCATTGTAAAAAATTGAAGAACCAACCTCAGTGTCAACTGAATAAATAGGATGATTATTTGGTTTTCTTTTGCTACTCACCATGTACTTCAACAATACTTACCTATATAGTCTCCTTTATTGACCCAAAACTGGTATTGTTGCATAGGACATGTCCATTTGTAGAGTACCCTTCAATTTTGCAGCCCATGAACTTGACAACAACATGCCAAATTTTGGAGGGATGTCAGCAACAACTACATCCATGACCAGATTCTTTGATGATATTTGAGATAGAGACACAACCGGGTCTTTTATTAAGACCAAACACTTTACCTTCCTTGAATCAAATGAGAACAAATCTTTGTAAGGTATAATGATGTCCAAACCTAGTTCATCCATGATTACCTTTGGCATCATATTATGAGATGCTCCTGAATCTAGCATTGCATTATGTAAGGTCATATCATGAATTTTAAGGCTGACATAAAATGGAGGCACATCATCATCATCACCACTTTCTTCCACCCGAGGACCAAATAAGATTGCAGGGTGATCATCTTGCACATTCAAAGTATCAGAGGCTTCTTCCATTTTCAACATTTTGTTGATTTGGATTCTATATTCAACATTCCTTATCAATCATTGAAAGAAACATAAATTTTGTTTTTTTCCATCTCACTTTCAAAATTAAAAGGAGATTGAGTTTTCTCTACCTCTTTTATGACTGCATCTCTCTTTGTCTCCGGGACCTTCTTTGGGGGCTCTTCTTTCTATTTTCCTTTCTTCAATGCATCCTTTTCAGAACTTCCTTTCTTAGGATGACTTGTAGAAGGTAAATTAGATATTGGCTCCCTTGTAGGATTCCCTTTCGGAGGTTTTGTAGGCACCCTTTTATTTCTGAGATTATATTGCTTCTGAAACTGCATGATGGAATTTTGATACACCTTCTTATACTCTTTTGTTTCCTTTGACAACATATCATCATTTTCCTACATAAACTTATCATTTTCATCCATAAATTGATCATGTTATTCCTTAGTTAGGAATACATCTGTTTCAGTATCATCATAATAATGTATGTTATCTTCAAGAGATCCTTCAAAATTTTCATCAACATAGTTATTTTGGAAGGGGGGTTTGATTTGCTGAACACCTTGATTCCTTTGGTCTCTCTTTCTGATCTATGGAACAAGTAACCTTCTGAAATTTGGATTCCTATGTTGAATTTTAGCTTGATATCCGATGGCAGGTTTATTATCTAACCACATATTTTCCACCAACCTTTCCATAGTTTTTACCATTAGATCAAATTTTGCATCTGATGACTGGGAAGTTGAGGGTTGCAATTCTCCTTGAACTTTTTTCATGTCATTTTCAGGATTAAATTTAATATTTCTTGATGCCATTAGATTTACTTCTACTTCAATTGCATCATTCATCATGTCATTTAGTGTAGTAGATCTCCTTTCCCTCAACAACAAGGAAAAATCACTATCAAAGGAATCAACATAACGAAGTTGGGAAGCTCCAGGAGGGGGTTTAACTTAAAAAATAATTGGATTATAAACCCTCATGAATTTGGTTGAAAACTCCTGAACTGTCTCACTAGGTGATCTTTTATGTTATTATACTGAGTCAACAGTTGGAGAGGATTCTTGTTGTCTCCCCATCATGCAAGGAATGTTGCCTCAAAGGCTACAAAATTAGGAATACTTGCTGCTGGAAGAGCCTTAAACCATTTTCTAACCTCACCTGAGAGACTTTGTGCAAACAGACTCACTTTTAAATCTTCATCATCTACCTCTTCAAGGTTAGCAAAATCATTAAACCAATCTAAATGTCTATGACCAGAAATGTTCTCTTATGCATCATATGATTTGATTCTCTAATTATAATTTTGAGGTAAATCATGCAATTGAGAAAGTAAGACAAGGGGGGAGCATATCTTGCTTCCATGGTTCTAGGAGGATTCTGGACTGGTTGAACAATATGACTGGGATTCACTACAGTTTGAATGGGAACATCATAGATAAAATATTGAAACTTCTTCTCATCAAACAAAATTTCAGTCAAGTTAGATTCTGATCTAGATCTAAACAAAGTATGCACAAATTTTATATCAAAATAAATATCATCAATGCTCTTTTCTCTATCCTTAGGCAATGAAAAATTTCTATCCCAAAAAATACCTGATTCAAATGCCTTTTCTTTTCTTTTATGTAAGAGTTTCTCAGGATCAACCACAGATGCTATAGGTTCTAGATCTGGATTTGTCCTAGTGTAAATCTTCTTTCAAGCCATGATTTCTCACTAAAGTTACTTTTTTTATACTGATCTTATAGCATGAAGCCGCCAGGGTAAATGTTTTCAGCCCATATGATGTCTGATTCTCTGTTACTCTAAGGAATCAAATATGAAACTTTAGTCGTTCTTTCCTAGGGAAAATTTCTCTTTTCGTTCCCTGACAACAATGCCAAAATGTTAGCACTAAGTAAATTTCCCAGGCCGAGGAAGCAACTCACTAAGGTAACCACATAACCACTTTAGAACTGAAAATAGCCATTTCATTTAAGAGAGGGATCTCTCTTGTCACTTGGTCTATAAAGATAGGTTTTATTTTGAGGACCAGAGTCTAGATATTGGATTATATGAAGGGTTGTTAAGGTTTGATGGCAATAAGGTAAGGAACCCGTTGGGAAATGGAGTCAACTCTGAAAGAAAATGAAATCAGTGACTAGTAGGTAGAACTCTCAAGGAAGAAAAGGCTAGGCATTTGATGTTCTTTCAGTTTTTTAATTTGTTATTATAGAATGGAAGAAGGAGAAAAACACATAACAACATTCAAAGAACCATAAAAGATGAATTGCGATGAGTTAAGAAGGAAATGACAGTGTTCAGATTGATTGAATCTAAAGCATCATTTTCAGATGAATTGTAGACCATTTGATATCCAATTTAAACATATAAGTATCAGTAGATGAAAGATAAAGAAAAAAAAGAAGTACATACATGAAGGAACAAAAACTAAAGGTCACCACCACTAGAATATTTGGTATGAAAAATCTTTGGACTTCTGCACTAGTATTTCATTCAAATTCAGAAAATTTGTACAATGATCAATACAAAATATTATGTGTGCTTCTACCAACCCTTTGTACATTCAAAATGTTCTAATATATAGATAAACTACCTCCCTAAGCTAGAGAAGTCAAACTTCACTATCATCCTATGATTCTGGATCCGATTACATAAAAAAATAGAACAACTTCTAAACTACTTGCTAAAAATAGAAAATTCACCTTGACCATATTAATGCATAACAATATCCTTTGACAAAAATATCTCCAACATATTTTCAAATTGAGGCTGATGTGAGTCATCTTGGACAATTGGTGAAAAATCTTGGAGTGATCTGAGCACTAGCAAGGCTCCCTTATCATCTTTTCCTAGCGAGTTGTTGTAACACGATGTGTAACTGCAACCTACAACAATTGCGTAGCGATCTTTACACAACGTGGTGGATTTATTTAGTAACCTTCATTTAGTAGGTGGTTGCAACACTAATGGAGGCTGAAAATCATTTCTAGATCATTCACCAATCATTTCCCAATTTCCATTATCCTTCTATGTGCTTACAACACTTTCATAACGTGACATCACTACAAAAGTTCTGTACAACGCAATTTTCCAGCAAAAGCTCAAAACTGATTAGTAGTTCATCAAAAAGAAAAACTGTGAGAATATGAAACTTATATCTCAGCCACCTATGTAAGTAGGTCCAATTTCCCCCCTAGATTCATCATCCACCTTCATATTTTTCTTGAGAGACCTATTTTCTTTTCTCAATGACAAGTTTTGTCTTTTCAAGTTTCCCACCTACCTGAACAACAATGCATTTCTTCTCAGCTTTGACTAAGCATTTGTGATTGCTGCACAAGCATTGTTGATGGCTGGTCCACACTCCTTAAAGTGTCTCCGAAACTTTAGATCTAATATTCTTTTAGCTTCCCAAGGTTGAATGATTAGGTATTAATCCTTCCTTAGTTTCTTATTTAGCCACTTAATACTTTTCTCACCTTCTCCAAGTGAAGTGTGAATCTTCTCAACTGATACAGGTTGTCCCCGTGCTTGTGTTTCCTCTGCAAAATTGCATTCTGATTTTATCCTTATAGCTCATGATATTTTTAAAGGAGATGTAGGTTTAGTCAAATCCACAACTTTAGGACTTTGTTTGATTTATTTACCTTTAAAAGCTTCTCGAGACTTTGAAACTGATTCCCTCTTTAAACCTATTTCATATTGTGATGTTTGCATATCAGAAACCATCTTAGCCAATTTTCTCTCCATTTCCCTATTATCATGAAAGGACTAAGCTATGACATACTTATCTTCTTTAAGATGATTTTGTATCTCTTTGATTACTTTATCTTTCGCTTCTGACTACACTTGATCCTCATCCATTTCTTGAGCTGAGTGTTCAACAGACTATGTATGGAGGGAAGGTACAAGTAATCTCTTAGCAATTGACCTTGTTATTGGGATACTCACTTTTGGTGTTTCCTCCACTTCTTCAGCAAAGTGTATCCTTTTACCCTTCTTCTTAGCTGGCTAGCTAGGTGAAGAATCATCAATTTCGTTTCCTTTCCCTCTGCCCTGTTCTGCAGACCCTTTCTATTTTCCACTTGAATCCTTAGAAACCATTTTATCTGTAGATGAGGGGGTGTCTCCTTTTAGGTCTAAGGGGATGTTTTCCGAGGTCAAGGAAGTGTCTTGGTATCTATTTTATTTCTTGATTTCTTCCACCACTAGAAACTTAACGAAGGAGAAATGAAACAAACTAGACTCAAGCTGATCATCCCTAGCTTGTACTTTATCTTCCATTTTACCTAGGCTTCTGTATAGGTAGAAAGGTAGATTTAAAGGGTTCTTCCCTATGAAAGGCATCAAAATCCTTATGTGATACTGATATACCCTATCAAATCTTCCCTCATAAGTGAAATATTGTTGCACCACCCTTAACAATTTTTCATAATGCTCTAGTATACATTCTCTTGGAATAGTGGCACCAAATTTCTGCTTCTTGTACTTCGGTTTAAGGAAACCAGTGTAGAAAAATGGATCAAGAGGCATACCTTTAAACCACTTCTTCCCTTGGACTAGAATCTCAGTTACAACAACCACTGTCTCTTCTAACACTTGGAAGGTGAAATCAACAATCCTCGACTAAACTCCATTGAAATTGAGGGTGGAGTCTTTTATTACCTGTTCATTGTATTCTTGGATCTTCTTGCAAAACCTCATGCAGATAGCTTGCTCAAATGAAAGCCTAAACGTAGGATAAAATTCACCAACTCCAAACTCTGTGGCTCACACCTCAACACATTGCCTCCTTTGTTATATTTCTTCTTCTCTTGAGTGGCCATGCTATGGATGCAAGATGAAGACTGAGACTGATAAGAGCATGGAGTTCAAAAGATAAAAGATTTGATAAGGAACTTTACACAGCGTAAGACAAGGTTAGGTTTTACTCGAATTGTGTCAAAGGATTCATCAATATGGTAAACCAGTCTCTAGATTTCATGAAAATGGGTGTAGGGAACTTACTAGACACAAAATAGAACCCTTCAGGTATTTGCGCAGTGAAAAACAATGGATACGTGGCATGCAGAAAGGGGTTTGCGTAACATGCTGACAGGGGTTTGCGTAGAAGGAATACATGGGTTTTCATAGAAAGTTGGGAATATTTGTGTAGCAGGTAGAATATGTTGGATTTGGTGAAGAGCAGGGGTCTGATCGATGGCAGAGGATCTTGTGCATGAAAAATGAGAGGAGAGAGACAATACATAAGCTGAGCAAATTTGATTTGAAAGGTGATTGGTCTATTTAGGCTGATATGACAACTTGGGTAGCGCCAAGGAGTTTGCACAACGTGTGTACTTTTTCGTGTGTACAAAACCACTTTGGAAGATAGAAAAATGACATAATGACCTTTTATGACCTTCTCACTTTCATAATATGTCATTATGGTCCATGACACCCGTAAAAATATTCCACCTAGAATTATGACTTGACTCTTTTTGACATGCCTCTTATATTTTATTTGATCAATGACCCAAGGACCTTCAAACATCTCATGAGACACAAGTCTTTGAAAAAACACACACACACACTAAATTAATCAATTATGAATGCCTTGGTCTTCCCAAGAGCAAGGCATGACTTTGCAAACTCTGGAAAAACCTATAACCCTACCTTGAAAATATGATACTAAAATGTAACACCACTTTTTGATTTGAGGGTTGATTTTCATGTTTTCTTTGCAAAAATATGAGTTTTTTGGGCAAGAGTCCTTGTTTTGAGCTCACAGTTATTGTTAAGTTGGTAACTTTGTTTATAACACATTGATCTTAGTTGACCTAAGAAATACCCCTTTGACTAGGAACCCCCATATTCTAAAGTGAGAAAGGAGAAGTCATTGAGGTGACAATGGTGGCTTGCTTATAGTTTTCCTTAGGGTCTCATCCTCATGATTAGGAATTTTTTCACCTAGTGAGAACCTATGAGGTAAAAATTCTTATTCATAGAAGATGGCCTTGTACTATAAATGAATAACCTTGAAGTAGGGAGGTTATGGTAGGACCTTGACATTATTGGGTCCACAAACACACACACACACACACATTGTTGTGATGGGACAGGTCTTCTCATGTTTATTGAAGGTAAATTTACCATAGTTAATATTGTTCTTACCTGTTCCCTCGATTGAACACCTAGATAGAAATTTAAGAAAAAGGAGCATATATGTAACCAATAGGTATGACTACCATTAATAACATAAAATATTTTATTATTTTTTAATAACAAACATTTCTAAATAACCAACAAGATAACAAGGCGTTTGTGTTTAAATTACCTATCACAACTCCACATCCACATGTTAATAACCATTGAATGATAGAAGTATGAGTAAACCATGAATGCATGAGTAAAATATACAACATAAATGAACATTCTTAAAGTAATTCCAAGATTAAAAAAATACAAAAAAGTCCCATACAAAAACATACACTAGAATAGACTTCTCAATGAACTTGAAAATTCATTTGTTCTAATAATATTTATACAGAAAGAAGATAAGGAGAGTTGAATTGTTTTAGTGCCCTATTTGCGTACATTCTCCACTTGGCTTGTGGACACTTATTCCTTTTTCCTTTTATAAATTTAAAATTAAATTTTCTATGCCTCAGAGTTTTTCTCAATAAATTTGGCTTGTGGGAAATGATGTTATAATGAGACTTTGAATAAAACAATGTTTTAATCTACTTTATTCCCATTCTTTTCTAACTTTGGAAAACAAGATCAATTAATCAATGTGGCATCCCTAGCTAACTCTTTGAATTAATTATTCATTCACATCCAAATGATACTTGGAGGAGATTGAATGGCATGTCCTTCATGTTGGATTGTATTTTCAAGATCCTACACAACCTCATCTTGAGGGAGAAAGCTATCACATGGACTAAGAGAAGGGAGGTTATATTTCATTGCAAGTCTTTCTATTATTTTCCATATTTGTTGGTCTATGATTTCCTATACGATCTTGAATCCCTACACCACCTTTATGTATTACACATTAGGATATAGTTTTTATCCTAAGTGTGTATTAGATCATATTTTATCTCCTCCTAGCCTTATTTATTGATGAGGTGCCGGTGTGAGAGTAAATAGCATTTATGACATGTTTACATCTATTGAGCCCTAATTCATGGCACATTACCCCTTAATTGGGGAATATTACATTAGTATTGTTATTTTATTTATGTCGGTTTGGGTCCATTAGTTGTAATTTTACCTCTTAGTCTCCTATATATACCAAGGATACCTTTTCATTTGGAATCATATGGTAATTGTGAATTCATATGATGTATAAGGAAGTTTCCCTATCAAAGAGGCTTATTATCTGAATTTATCTCTTTTTAAAGGTTTTGAGTAATTATTTTGAGGTTTTTATGATATTTTTATATTTGGTTCTTAACATTTGGTATTAGAGCTAGACAATCCTCGGGACTGGCTTCTTCAAAACAAGTCTTCTTAGAATTTTCCTACAACTTTTTTTTTGCAAGGTTTCAGTATCTGGAATTTTTATGGTGTAGAGGAGACATATAGAGATAAATTGGGTCAAAATTTTAGGTCTTGTTGTATTATATTTTTGGAGATACATTCTGTTCAAGTTAGGGTTTTTGACTAGTCCTTAAACTAGTCTGAAACAAATCTTCTTGGAATTTTCGCTCCCAATTTGTTTTGGCTTGGTTTCAGGTTATGAATTTTTTACAGTACAAAGGTAGAATAGTGAAGTATCTTGTGTACAAATTTCATCCCTTTATTCATTGTAATATGAAATTTATTCCTTGAGGAAAATAGAGTTTTTGGCTGGTCCAGATTTCAGTCTAAAATCAAAGTTCTTGGGAAAAATGTTATATTTGAAGCTACAAATATCCAAATTGAGTGAGACTTGTTCAATTGGTTAGTGTATGAAAATAATTTTTACTGGTACTAATTTAAAGTTATGAAGTGAATACAACAATGGAAGTCCGTACAAGTTCGCTCTCTTGAAAGGGAAAAAAATCAACACATCTTGGGAAAGTTATCATAAAATTCTATTGGAGAATCCAATGTTGGTATAACCTGTGGGGTTGGAAAGAAGACACATCAGTATACCTCAGGTAGAAATTTTAGAATCATAAGGGATGAAATTGCATAGCTACAACAAAATAAAGTTCAACCAACAAAACAATCTCCAAATCAGGGTTTTAAAAGGTGCATTTTGTTTTTTAGAAGTTTGCATATCTTTTGAGTAGAAGATCTAATTGGGGTGATTCAAAAAGTGGAATAAAGTGGGATAAAAGGAGTATCACATAAATTTGGGAGAATATTATGGTGTTTTACGTACATAAGTATTCCAACATATTTAGATGTAGGAGCTGTCATTACTTGTCAATGCCACAACTTGGGGACTGTGTGGTTCTTCCACGTACCTAGAGTATATCGGAAGGCCCCTTTCAAATGGTTGCACATTAGAAAAAAATACTACGGATTTGAGATCCCATGTACCTAGCATATATCAGGATACCCCCTAGAATCTTGAGACCAAACGAGTAAACCATTTGGCCGTCTTGATGCTATAGTACACCGAGAACAACACTTGAGGAGATCACTCTCTAGTATGTGGGTAGTTAGATAGTATAGATAAGGGCATGGCCAAGCCTCCTTAGTTAGTTCCTTGAGATATTGGTCTAAGTACTATTGTTAGACCTCGTAAGTATATCAAAGAGTTATAACACCTGACACTCCCTTGTCTATGAGGACCTCTTCCTAAGAAAACTAGGAATTCCTACCTTGGAGTGATACTTGGCCAACATGCCACCAAAAAAGGGAACTTATACACAAAATAATCCCTTAGATAGTCCTACTTGGAATCTTTATGAAGGTAAATAAATACACAAGGACATAAATGATTTACAAAAGAAGATAGTAACAAAATATGAACTACAAAGGATGATGGATTCAACTGAAGCTAAGTTGGAAGAGATGATGGATACTAAGATGGATGGCTTAAAAGAGGAGATCATGGAAGGGTTGAAAAAGTTTCTAATAGAGAGGCCACCTGAAAGTGACAATGTATCCCATGAAATTCATGATGAGGACATAAGGAATATGAATTAAGGCTAGAGAAACTCTAGCTTTAGGTTGAAGACCAACCACTTTCCTAAGATAGATGTGAGAAAGTTTGATGGCAATGATACAATCACATGGATACTCTAGATGGAGCAGTTATTTGATCTACATGATGTGCCTCAAACAAAAAATATACAAATTGCATTCTTATATTTAGAACCTAATCAGTTTGTGTGGTATCGATGGATTTTTTTCTAGCAAATCACTTTTCACTTGGATAATTTTCACGGAAGAAATGATAGCACACTATGAGGATATAAGGAGCAATACCTTCTTCAGCTAATTAATAAATATCAATCAAAAGGGTTTAGTTGCGAAGCACATTGAGAACTTCTAAAGATTTAATATAAAGGTAACACATATTCCATATGGACACTTGATTGATGTCTTCATAGGAAATTTAAAGGATAACATTCAACATGAGGTTCTCCTTTCAGAACCCAAATCATTGGAGAATGCATTCAGAGTGGAGAGAAATGATGAAAGTAAAAATTTGGCTATGGCTACTAGAAGGAACACCCCTATCATCTATTGATAGAATAATGTTCCTCTTTATAAACCACCTCAACCTACAAGGTTAACACCTCAAGAATTGGAGGAAAGAAAAGAAATTTTTTTATGCTTTAATTGTGACAGCAAGTATAGTAAGGGACATACGTGTGGTGAGAAGAAATTATTCTACATAGATTGTGAAGAGGAAGGAGAACAAAAACAACAACAAGAACCATCTTAAGATGAAGATGTAGAAGAGATTTCTTCCAAAGAGATGACTCCCATCATATCATGTCATGCATTGGCTGGAATTAGTACTCCTCAAACCCTAAAGATCAAAGGATATATAAAAAATAAAAAGGTAATAGTACTAATCGATTTTCTTAGTACTCATAATTTCATTCACTACAAATTAGCCAAAGCTCTTAATTTCTTTATATATCTAGCGCCAAAGTTTCAAGTAATGATTGAAAATGGAGGAACTATCAATTGCTTAGGAAAATTCCATAAGATCAATCTTACTATGGGGGAATATGTAATTAATAGTCCAATGGTTTCTGTACCCATGGGTGGTGTTGATGTTGTACTAGGGGTCCAATTGTTACAATCATTGGGAACCATGGATTTTAAATTTCAAGAACGTTTCATGAAATTTTCATTGGAAGGAAAGGAATTTGAGTTAAAGGGTATCACAGTGAAACCTAGTAAGGTGCTAAGCTCTAATGGCATGAAACAATTATTGAAAAAGGGGCATCCAGGTGTAATTATACAACTATGATCACTAGATGTTCAAACATCTAAGCCATCTATTCATCTATATCTCCAAGGAATCATTGATAAGCATTCCAAAGTATTTTAAGATATTCCCAGAGGTATTCTACCCACTTGCAATCATGATCATGCTATTCACTTAATTCCTGGGAGTTATCCTCCTAACACCTAGCCTTACAGATACCTTTATGCCCAAAAGAGTGAAATTGAGCGTATGGTTGAAGAACTGTTAAAGGATGATATTATTAGACCTAGCCAAAGTTCTTACTTTGCACCGATGGTAATGGTACTCAAGAAAGAGGGCTCATGGAGTATGTGTCCATATTATAGATCTCAACAAGATCACCATTAAAGATAAGTTTCCCATTCCCATGATTGATGAATTGTTAGATGAACTACATGGAACAATCTACTTCACAAAGTTGGATCTCTGTTTAGGGTATCATCATATTATAATGAAGGAAGAAGATATCCTAAAAACAACATTCATAACGCATGAAGGACATTATGAATTTTTGGTCATGCATTTTGGCCTTACGAATGCACCTTCCACATTCCAAGGGTTGATGAATTCCATTTTCAAACCCTTCCTTAGAAAATTTGTGTTAGTATTTTTTGATGATATACTAATCTATAGAAAGTCTTGGGAAGATCATGGTCAACATGTTGATAGGGTGCTACAACTACTTAAGGAGAAACAACTACATGCCAAACCGTCCAAATGTTTCTTTGGGGTGAAGGAGGTAGAGTATTTGGGTCATATTGTATCTCATGAAGGTGTCAAGGTAGACCCTAACAAGATTAAATCTATGATGGACTGGCCAGTTCCCAAAACATTGAAGAATCTTAGGGGATTTTTGGGTTTGACAGGTTACTGCCGCAAGTTTGTTATTAACTATTGATGCAGGAGCATCGCCAACACATTAAGAGAGCCAACGTGGAATCCAAAGGACAACTGGACAAGCCAACACAATTTTTGAAATAACCTTAAAGTTGTTGCGCATTCTTAAATGAGCCATTAAGAAAAGGCACACTTGTATGATGTAATCGGACCTTGAGCCTTTAGCTCTCGTCCTTAGTAGATAGGGGGCATTTAAAATAGTTAATGTAAAATAGATAGAATTTAATTCTAGACTAGACAACTTTAGAGCACAAGAGGGAAACAAGATATAGACACCCTCATTGTGCATCGTAACATTATCAATCCAGGAAGAGCAAGAGCATGCAGAGGGCTGTGTAAGAACACCCATGTACAGACATTTGAATTAATAGAAAGAGTTGATTCAGATTCATGGTTTATGTTGTTCTCTGTGTATTGATGTTGAATGATATGCTCATGAATGTTTGCTTCTTGATATACATTTTCTTTATATGTTGTGTATACGATTTCATGCTTTGAGTTTGGAGTCTAAAAGGGTGAAGGAATGAGTTTCAATTGTTTCTCTATCCGAGCAAGAGTTCCTGCAAGGAGTGCAGTCGAAGTTGTCCGCAAGGGGTGCGTTGACAAAAAGGCTCAGGTAGTTTAGCTTTTGTTCTCATTCACCCACAAGTACCATTGGGCACAAGATCCATGCAAGGAGTGCGTAGGCCGAGTGAAATCTCAGGGTTGTGGACCTGAGTGAAGTGCTGAAGGGATGCTGCTGCAAGTGTGTGCAGAGTCGAAGTATTCAAGCACTTGAAAGTGTTTGAAGGTTTCTGCAAGGAGTGCGAGCAAGAGGTTTATTTATAAGAACTTGAAGCCGTGGAAAAGCTCAGGAGGTATAGAACCTTCGAGTAAACACCAAGACAAGCACAGGGAGCTTGTGCCGGAAAGTGTTTAAATAGACGTTGCAAGTTTGCGTGCAGGTAGACGTGTTCCACAGAGGAACACTTGAGTCTTTTCGCCGATTTCATTAAAGACAGATGGACGGTTGGTACTCTTTGAGGAGGATTCACGATATCCCGATGACTACGAGAATGATGTGGGGCCACAGGAATTGGAAAAAAGATAGGTGGCACATCGCATGTCGAGAGTTCGTGAGTACAAGGGCTGAGAACTTGGTGTAAAGGGTCACGAAGTGCGAGGACACGAGAGGCGGCGAAGTGGTGAGAAGACCAGGAGCCATCCATCTGAGGAGGACAGGTGGTAGAGATCAAGAGATCTCGCGGACTCGAAAGTTTGCAAGGTGAGAGACCAAACATTGGGTACTCCAAGTCGCTAAGACGTGAGGAGCGAGGAAGAAGGATAACCGTTGGATCTGGGTCGTAGGAGGACCGTTGGATCATAAACCCCATCACCTATTGCACATTTGGGGTTTCAGAGGTTGAGAGGGGTCACTTTCGACATCAAAAGTCACGAAGTGCCGAGAGCCGAGGCTCGTGTGGACACGTGACAGAGCCATAAGGTGAGACCCGCATGGTTGACGGGTGGACACGCGTTTCCTAGAGAAAGGAGTCAACACTCCGTTGAATTCTCGCATCTCAGGGATTCGCGGGGTAAGAGTGTGAAGGATCGACGCTTCAACCTGCAAGGTTGCGAGTAGTGAAAAGCGTCAAGGGAGGAGTCAACTCGACATTGACCTATCACGTCTCGGGAAATCGCAACAGGAGGGCATGAGAGTTCAACTCACGAACTCACGAAGGTGCGAGTTGTGAGAGGCGCTGATACTTAGGCCCTAGCCTATGGTTATATGTGGGGAGGGCAATGACAAGGAAAGGAGCCATAACCATATCGCTGGTTCGGGTATCGCAAGATTGAGAAGGAAGAGTCGGAAGCTTCGACTCACGAACTAGCGAGATCGCGAGAATTAGTCTGATATCCTGATTGTAAAGAGGAGATCGCATGGAGAGGTTACTGTGGGTACAGATTTCCTGATAGGGAAATATAAGAGTCTTAGTGCTCTTCGGGCCAGAAGAGAAGAGAAGATCCTATGAGCAGACGTGCTTGCGAGCGCGCCTGCGTCAACTATGGAAGAATAACAACACCTTTAACTACATTAACTAAGAAGGATTCATTTTTATGGACTCCAGAGGAAACTCAAGCTTTTGAACAACTTAAAGAGGCAATGTGCAAATCTCCTATATTGACCACACCATACTTCACAATTTTTTTTATTGTGGAATGTGATTCCTCGAGAAATGGCATTGGTGTTGTTCTAATGCAAGAAGGAAGGCCCATTTCTTTTGAAAGTCGTCCACTCAAGGGAAAGGACTTACACAAACCCATTTATGAGAATGAAATGATGGAAATACTACATGCATTGAAGAAATGGTCCCCTTACCTAATAGGTAGGCACTTCAAGGTCAAAAAAATTCATGACAATATTAAATACTTCTTGGAACAAAGACTATCTTCAGAAGAACAACAAAAATGGGTGACCAAGATGTTGGGTTATGACTTTGAAATCATCTACAAAAAGGGGAAGCAAAATGTTGTGGCAGATGCACTCTCAATAAAAACATGAATATGTTGAGTCATTTCTCTATGCTATCTCTATCATCCAAACTAATTGGATAACAAAAGCAAGGGATGAATGGACGAATGATGAAGAAGTTTGGACTATCATTCAAAGGTTGCAACATGATTCTAGTGCATATGCTACATTTACATGGAAAAATGATTCACTATGGTGCAAAGATCGCTTATATTTATGTAAGAAATCCCAAATCAAACAAAATGTACTTTTGGAATTTCACACCTCTCTGGTAGGAGGGCACTCAGTATTTTTGAAAAGCTATCACAGGGTCAAGAGGGAATTTTTTGGGGATGGCCTTAAAATTGATGTTCAAAGATTTGTGTTAGAATGTTTGGTTTTCCAACAAAATAAGGTGGAAATAGTTAAGACCCAATGTCTTTTAAAACCATTATCCATTCCAAGTCAACGTTGGGAGGAGGTTTCCATGGATTTCATCATAGTGTTACCAAAGTCTGAAGGAAAGAGTGCTATCATGGTGATTGTTGATAGACTTAGCAAGTATGCACATTTTTGTGCACTCTCTCATCATTTCAAAGACAATATAGTTGCTACCACATTAATGGAGACAGTTCAAAAGCTACATGGAAGCCCACATATTATTGTAAGTGACATAGATCCCATCTTCACTGGACATTTTTGGACAAAATTATTTTCTTTTTTGGGTACTCAATTGGCTCATAACTCATCTTATCATCCTCAATATGATGGAAAAACTGATATAGTGAACAAATGTCTGGAAGGATACCTTCATTTCTTTGTCTCTAATAAACAAACACAATGGTTCAAGTGGTTACCCTTGGCAGAATGGTGGTATAACACTTCCTTTCATACTACAACAAAAATGACACCATTTATGGCGCTTTATGGATATCACCCACCATCCATCACTTCTTCTCTAAAAGAAAAATGTAAGGTTCAAGCAGTGGATCACATCGAGCATCAATAACGAGTTATCCAACTCTTAAAGGACAACCTGACCATGGCTCAAAATCACATGAAACAACAAGAAAATCATCATCGTAGTGAAATAAATTTTGAAGTAGGGGATTGCGTATTTTTAAGACTACAACCATACAAACATATTTCCCTCAATCAAACTAGGAAGGATAATAAATTATCACCGAAGTAATATGGCACTTATAAGGTGTTGCAAAAGATTGGTACTGTGGCATACAAATTGGAGTTTCCTGCATCTTAGCGAGTGCACCCTGTTTTCCATGTTTCATGCTTAAAGAAAAATATAGGTGACACGATCCTAGTTCAAACTATATTTCCATAACTTGACGGGGAAGGAAAAATTATATTGGAGCCTTAAGATATCACTAATACACGAATTTTCTAGCTGAGGAATATATCAATTTTAGAGTATCTCATTAAGTGGAAGAAACTACCTGTTGAAGATTCCACGTGGGAAGATGAGTCTTTTATACAAAAACTTCCAGAACTACTCAAGTGTTGAGGACAAATTTTTTTTGAAGGGGAGGGGCGTGTTAAGACCTAATCTGTTGCACATTACCCCTTAATTGAGGCATATTACATTAGTATTTTTATTTTATTTATGTTGGCTTGGGTCCATTACTTGTATTTGTACCTCCTAGTCTCCTATATATACCAATGAGACCTTTTTCATTTGGAATCATCTGGTAATTGTGAATTCATATGATGTATAAGGAGGTTCCCCCCTCGAAGAGAATTATTATCTGAATTTATCTTTTTGTCAAGGCGTTGAGTACTTCTTCTAAGGTTTTTATGCTATTTTGATATTTGGCTCTTAACAACATCCATGTAATATAAATTTGTATCATGAGAATGGATATTGAAAATGAGAATGGATTAAAGTATTTTTCACCAAGTTCTTGTGTCTTTTGTATTATGTCTTATTTATTAACATGGTATCATATCTCCTTCAATATTAAGGGCTTGATAAATCCATGACGGTGATTCATGAGAAGTGTGACTTATGGTAAAGAGCATGCTAGTGTTATTTTGTGTAATGAGCTACTGTGGCCATGACGATGATGTTGTAATGAGAAAAAACATATGACCATGATGGGCCTATTGAAGAAGAGCTACAATGAATAAGAGATAAACAACATTGGAAATGCATGCAATTCAAGGAGAAGACATCATTGAAGGGGAAATTCATTGTTTTTGGAATGATTTTTGGTAAAATTAAAATTTCTCTTTCAATATTTATCCATTTTTAGTGATTTTAATTGCATTGGAAAGACGATTCAAAGGAGAAACAAAGGGTATATTTTTATATTTTCAATATTCATTTTTGTTTATATATAGCCATACCATAAAAAACTAGATTATATGAATCACGATATATGTAGTCAATACAATGCAAATTATGGCCATTATACACCCAAATTAAGCATATAGTATAGCAATGGAAAGTTCTTTCAGAGATATATCAAATTTGTTTGAAGGATGAATACAAAAATCAACTCTAAAGGATAAAATCTTTCTGAAACAATTCATCCAAAATGGTAAAACGAATGATGCAAGTGAAAACCACGTTTTTTTCATTGTAGAAACTATATTTTTCTTAGATAAAAATTGCAGATAGGACGCCCAAGTGATTATTCAAATGGGTGTCTTTTATTTTTTTCAATTGACTTATTGATTAGTGAGATTTTATCAATGAAACTTTGATGGTTTGTCCAAGTTACAGTGAAATAGTTTCATGTAAGATTTGCAGATTGTACACACAGATTCTAGGGAATGTGAAGGTGTTTTTTAGATAGCCTCACTAACCTATTGAATTTGTTCTCTTCATTTTTCAAGTCATTGTTGAATTCATGAAGGCTTTTGGAAAAATCATTTGTTTTTTTGTAAAATTAACTTGGAGATTTTTTTGTGGAAGAAGGGATTCTTGCAAAATAGTTAAAGGCTTGCTTGCAAAGGTTTTGAAGAAAATCAACACTAATTCCAATTTTCATCGATTCAATGTCTTACTCAACATTATTTCAACAATTGATACTTGCAATAATATTTTTTTTTTAAGTGTCAAATCAAAATTGAATTGCATTGTAATTGTCTAGTGCATTCTTGATTGAACCCAACACCTTCCAATTTCTAAGTCTAAATTATTGGGTCTTATTTTCAAAGGGTGGATTTTCAAGAATCCCTCTTTTTGTTTAGTCTTTAAAATGTCTTGAATCAAGATTTATTAGAGTTATTGAACACTCTAATACACACTTTTTAAGACAACACAATAATAATAATCAACAAATGGACTCTTTAATCTATTCTAACTTGTTTGCAGCTTTGCAAGCCAAAATTGAACTTCTTCAAACTCAGTCCCATTCTCAACATGATGAAATACAACTCAAAAATCAATAACTTCTATAACACTTTGAACTACAATTTTCTTAGAACAATCCCTTATTCGAATGTGATGTCCATTAATTCCAAATTCCAAATAATTCCAATCAACATACAACACAAAATCAACACAGTAACCCGATGACATGAATATTAAAATGAAGATGAACTTACATTTCAATATTCCACTGATGAAAACCTATTAATGGTGGAACAACATGCAATAAATCAACTTCCATAGATACAAAATCATCTTTTCAAGCCTATTGTTATACCTTGGGAAGATATCAATGACAATAAACATAACACGACTCAGATATGATAAGGAATTTACCTTTCATATTCCCAACTATTCCAGACCAATCCACTTATACAGTGAAATATTCTTTCAAGAAGATTACATTTCACCTATTGTATTTAAATATTCTAATGCTAAACATAGATGATTTTAGGGGCTAAATTTCGCAAATGGGCTAATTTTCCATGGGTTTTCCCCAAAAAAGATTCGCTAATTTCTATTTTTTCTAAAAATTATATGCCCAAATTCCATAGAATAATTTTTTTTTACCTTAGAAATCGCCAAAATTTTATAGAAACTATATAAAATCCTTAGAAATTTGAATATTTTTACAAAAATATCGCCAAACATTTTACATTTTGCATATTAAGGACTAGTAATATTAGCCCACGTTTCTACATTTTAATATAAATTTCCATCCTTAGAATCATCCTTGATGCTAAATGACAACATTGTCATTGCATTGGTCACATGGAGAATTAGTGTTTGGACCTCCATCCTTGTCTTCATTTTGGGAAGAGAAACCATCTTTCAAACAAATGTCAAAAGAATAAGATGGTTAAGAAACAATCAATTCACTATGGTTGGATTATTGATTGATGAAGAAATCTAGTAGCCAGGATCTTGCATAAGTCTTACTATTGAGTTCAAATACAGGTAAAGACATATTTAAATGGTGAATATGCAAAATAATATGGCTTTAAATGTCTTCAATCAATTGTTACATATGATGATTTTGGACAGGACCGAGACTCAATTCTCAGTGTCTTCTTGAATTGAAAAATGAGTCGATGAATCCCAAATGGTACTCTCTTATATCTTGGGGGGACACTTATGAGTGAAAATGGTTAGTGGTAAAATAAAACCAACAAATGAAGTGAAAATGGTTAGTGTTCAACCAAAACCACCACATACATTGATTATTTGGTTAAGGGTGACCCAGAAGAAAACCATTGATGTCTCACATTTCAACTAACATGGGGGGAATATTGATGATGAATGTCAGACTTCAAGTTTTAGAAACAACCAAAAAATATCAATTGGGAAAGAACAATTTGTAGATGGAGGAATTAGATAGACAAAATTCTAAATGGCTGACAACAACAAGAACAAGAGCGTTGCAAAGATTTCATTGCTTGTGATAAATTGCCAATTTAGGCACTTTGAGGTTTATGCTACTTGTCATATTTTTATGTGACATGCATTGATGTGATTGAGTTTTCCTCAACATGATTGATTTATGATTTGAATAGTTCCAACATGACACCTAGTTTACTACTCCATTTTTATTTGGTATAATTATGGTTCAAAAATTTGTAGTTGGATATTCAAGGTTGGAATGTTGATTGACACTATTTGTGTGTCATTTTATGAGAGAAGTTTTGTTGACATTTTGTTCACCTAGATGGTTGTTTGACCTAGTATAGGATAACTAGATCCATCTGCATTGTTTCTTGGAATTTGATTGGGTTGTCAGGAATTTTCAGGGATGTGTAATACTTGTAGCTGATTTAGTTCTCATGATTCACTCTCGTAAGATATTGGAGTTCACATCAGTGAATAATTACAAGTGTTCTAGCTCACATGTTTACACAGTGGGATTTTCCAGATTCTATGAGTTTTCAACATCCATATTTGGTGGATTTTTAGGAATATCTACATTGAGACTCATCCTAGATTTGTTGCAATTGAATAATAATCCCATACAACCTTCCCCATTCTGGCCACCCATACCTTCCAAACTTCCTTACGATATCCTTAAGTTCTATGGGAAACATGGAGAAGATACTAACAACCATGTAATGACCTTCCACCTTTGGTGTTCTTCTAACTCCTTGATGGATGATTTAATTTGATTACGAATTTTCCATAGAGAGATCACAGGTTCCACAAAAAATGGTATATTGAGTTTCCATAAAACTCCTTTGTTGATTTTAATTCTCTTTCTATGGTATTTTTGACCCATTTCCAACTACCCATCCAGTATGAGACCGATACCGAGCTTATAACCTAGCTTAGGAAATCCAACTCTACTCATAATTCTGATCATATTCATGAATGTAGGTGGTGGTGATGGTTGCTTAAAGCTCCAATTCCTGACCAACTCCTGGCAGATCAATTCACAAAGTATATCCTATCGCCCATTTTTAGAGATGTCTCCATGGGAGGCATTGTCACCGAGGAGCAGGAAATCAACAACAATCAATATTAGATATGGTATATTCCCAATATGACAGAATTTATGATTTGATCTATCATGCTCCTCAAATTTTAAAGGATCCACCAAAACCATCAACTGGTAAACAAGGCCATACAAAATCCACCTCGTCCTCATCACAGATTGGTACCAATACCAAATCTGCTCCCTCTCTGCACAAACCTTCAAGGTGAATACGGTTCAATCCACTTCATCTCAAAAACCTAGAGGCAAGAAGAAAAATAAGGGTAAATCCATAATATATTCTAACCAGAAGGAGAGTACAAAAACCCAAGACCCCAATGTTAGGGGAAAAAGAAAGGAAAAATATCCTTGCATGGTATGTAAGGAGGAACACTTCACCAAAGACTTCCCTCACCTTGCTGATGTTCATAAATACCTCAAGAGAGGGGGATATCCTTCCCAACTGGCAGTATTAACTAATTCCCTCTCCCCCCCCCTCCAACAACAATAAATAGTCACACAAGTTCTTGCACCTCCACCTGAGGGCATTGCATATTCCTTAACCACAAATATTATGATGGTTAAATATATGGTGGAACTATCCACCATAGAGAAATAATATGACTCCCATGAAGGGTAACCTTCATCTAAGGATCCTCCATCGACTACACCACCCAATGGTCCTCTCACATTGGAGAAGCCAGATTTCGAACCTGCAATCCACCCTACAAAAGGGTACTTCGACGGACTACCCATAATCTGAATGCCCAAGCAACTCAACACTATAGTATAGTAGAATATCTTTCGTATGCACCATGTGCCATGTTGACACTTGAAGTTTTGCAGAGCTTTATTTCACAACATAAATCCTTGCTATCAGCCATAGGGTGAATTGGCCCTTCAGAGTAAAAAATTATTTCCTTTGACACATAACAGAGTGAGCTGCGCATCTCACACCAACTAACATTGCAAATCACAGTTGGTTGTATTAACAAGAATATATTTCATACGATGATCGAAGAAGGAGAAACCACTTTCATTATGTCTTTGTCATGTTGGAAATCCCTTGGTTCTCCTCATATCACTACATATCAAACCATCCTAACATATTTTTATGGACATTTTTCAAACCCCACGAAATTCTTACCTCTTTATCCATTGAACTCGGGGGAAATAATGTCACCATAGAAGTTGAAGTTGTAGATGCCACACTCGACTATAATATGATCTTGGGTATCACTTGGTACTATGAAATGAAGGTTGTTTCATCCACTGTCTTTCTCGTCATACATATTCCACATCAAGGAAATATAGTTACCATCGATCAACTCGGTTATTGCACATTCGAATTGTGAGCTAATACTAGCACCAACATGCCTTTCATAGGTGAGTCTTCCAGGGGTAGGAAAGTGTCAGTATAGGTATGTTTAAAGATCCATCTCTTATGGGGGAATTTCCCTTTCCTACACCTGATACTACCCATATCGCTCCTATCAACATGATTTTCTCATGTACCGGTGGATCCCTTAGGTTAGTTGATATTTCGGTGGTACCTCACTCAGAGGATGTTGACTCACATGGATAATCCATTGCATCAACATCTGTTGATAATATTCAACAACTCCATCCTCATGTGGAGTGTGATTAACCTTCTCTTCCCATACAGGTTGTTGAATCTCACATTTCACATGATTTCCTAGATACTAAGTTGCCTTCAGAAAAGGCCATCCCAGAATTCATGGCTTCCATTGATAAGCCCAGATAGGATGAGTATCAGCAAACCTTCCTTCTCCTTGATTTGGAAATTATGAGAGAGAACATGATGAGTCTTCATTCGAAATTGGGGGCATTGGTTGGGACATCCAATAGACCTCCTAGTCCTAACCCTTTTCCACCTCGGTTATCTTTTTCAGAACTTGCCAGTGAATTCACTGCTATCCCTTCCATCGAATATTTGTGTTTTGTACTTCTCTCATGTCTTGATGGATCCCATCAAGGAGATTCCATAGCTCACAAAAAAACTCATGATGAGTATCTTCGTATCCAAAAATTTCTTCCTACATGTCATGGCCCCGACATGGTGTGCCATATGATGCCAATAATGGCTCACGAGTTCTTCGATTATGAAAAATATCATTGGCATGATCCTAGAAATAGGTTCTAATTTACATAAATTATCAATATTTGTAGTGCTTTGTACATAGGTGTGTGGTGTGAGTTCCTCTTGTTTTGTGTACGTCATATCCAAAAAATCCAATTTTGTTTTCTTTTTGGGATTTCACTATGC
>ML832377.1:0-12951 GCA_009831015.1 Picea engelmannii | reverse complement strand
CCCCCCCCCCCCAAAAAAAAAAAATTGAGTCGTATTCACTCTCTTTCCATATATTTTTCCATCATTTTCAGAGGGGATTCCCACCATTTATGTTCTTTAAATGGTCACACTTTATTAGTATTATTGTATTGTTGCATATTTTTGCTACATTTCCATTTTCTTCCATTTCTTATTGCACCACAACTATGCTTGACCACTAGCCATCTATTTGCTCCCGATTTACAACCCCCCTAGACGAACACTGTTGTTACAAGTGGTCATAATTTTTCATGTTTCTTTTTGCAATCCATTTCTCAAGTCATGCTCCATGTTCTTGGAACTTCATTCCAAACCACTTGTTCTCTCTAGTAGATATTACTATTACCCCTTTTTTGCACTCAGTAACCAACCATGACGAAGGTACACCCTGAAGTCTCCTTTAAATTTTTTCCAGACTCCATAAACATGAAAAGATTGCCGAGTGAGCTTGTTTCCTTTCGTGTTTGTTAAATGGATTTGAAAGGACATCTATTCAGTGTAAGTTTAACCCTTTCTTTGACCATGGACTGATTATGAAAAAGGAAAACTCTAGTCAATATCAGATAGAAGAGTTCCCTCTTGTATTGTTTTATACAATTTTGGGCTTGGGAGACTAAATTTACAAAAAATAATACACTTGGAGTCTTATTTAAGTTCTTTTCAAACTCTCTAAACATGAAAATACCATTGATTTTACCTTCTCTCGAATCGTATAGTTATGCATTGAAGGAACCATATGGGATCGAACCCCTCCTTTTCCAGGTTCATTAAACATGTGATGAGGGACTCATCGAATATGAACCATATCGAGCATATGTTATCCTCCTCAATATCATAAAAAATCAAAGGGATACTCGACATTCATGGTGGGGGAAAATTTGAGGGTTTTTCAATTTATTCATCTTCACAAATGGCAGTTGTTCGTCAAGTCACCCTTGAACAATGCACTTGTTTTACGTCCATGTACTGCGATTGGGTTATCCATTGCCTCAGAATAACTACTATCCCCTTGAGTTTTTAGACTCTGTCGACTGCTCATTATTTTAGTCTCCCATGGCAAGTGTTTTGGTCATTATCAAGTCAATGCTTCCAAGTCAAGTTATTTTTCGTGTCATTTTGTTCAAGGGAATTTCACCTGTGTCGACCATTTTCAGTCCTTCAGAACATTTATCTCGGCCATCCCTACATCATTTATGTTCTACTTTATACACCATATAACTTTGTATGTTTCACATTAAATGATGGGGGATACATCAAGGCCCTCGTTCGACGGATTTTTTCCTGTTGACACCAAATGGTTATCCAAGATTAAAATCTAGAAACCTGTTAGTACCTTGGGTCTTGCAGACATTAGTGGAAAGTTCCCTCACATTTCCAACAATGGGTTTACATCATTGGCTCCTAACTAATGAATTTATGAGTGTTCAACTACAAATCATCTCTTCACACTCGCTATATTGTACTAGGTATCTTGGAGTCCATCATCATCATCGATGGATTCCCTCGCATCAATTAACAGTATCCATTAATGGTTGGTAATTAGAGGGTTTCTACCATTCTCACCATCACCTCATCTATTTGCATGCTATAGATTCATACCATTTTGGGTTTGAGAAGAAGACCTTGGGTTGGGACCCCATCATTCCTTTACAACATCCCCTCCCAAGTTGCGATGGAGTATTTCATGAGTACTTTAAGAGATTGCTTGATAATCAAGTCATCTCATTGATTTGTATACTATGACATAGATCCACATTTGTACTTGGTTGTGGCTATGTATTCACTTGTGACATGGATCCATGGTGTATTATTTCATGGCCATGATCTATTCAGTTGCGTCATGCATGGATCCACAATGTACTATTTTGGCGGCTATGCTTAGTTTCTATTATTGAGCATGGGTATGTCCACCTTGGGGATGTTATTATTTTTGTGGGATTGATGCTAGATTCTTCCCATCTTCCTTCACCTCAAGGTCCATAAATTTTATTCGTAAAGTATTTCGGCCATTAGACACCTCTTCTGGCTTCATACTTTAGGGGGAATCCATTATACATTTATTTTTCACCTGATTACTTGATGGAAATTCTCTAGAGGTTATCAGGATGAAAAACTGAGTTATGCCACTTTTCCCTTGAGTATACACCATTCTTTTTCCTGGTCGCGAGCTGTCCTTTTACAGATCATGACCTGAATTGATGTTCACACCTTGCTCTCTTGCAAGCATTGACCAGTCGCATCCTATAGGAGTGTAGGGCGTGACCAAGTATTTTACTCTCAAATTAGGATTGGTTACAACAAGATGGGATCAAGCTTGGATTTATCATAATTTGACCTAGAGAAGCTTGTTATTTTTAGTGTCTAAGATTTATCCACCATCTCATCTCTTTCATCCTATATATTGAGGGTCTCTCATGGGAAAAGGGGGAGAAAATATAGACTAAACTTATAATTTTAGATTGATTATAGATCTTGGGAAAGGAAATTGGGATAAGCTTCATAAAGCTATTTGTATGTAAGTTGTAATATTTTTTCCTTATTAATAGAAGATGCACATGATTTTCACCTCTAATTGATTGTATATGGTGATCATAATCTTCATAGAGAGTTAATATTTTCATGTATTTTTTTATATATTATTAGATATATGTTTTATACATCTCACATTTGATCTTGTGAAAGTGCTTGTTTGTTCTCCTATGTGTGTAGACCCGTGTTCATGAAAGTGAAGGATATCTTCAAAGGAGTGAATGACCAAGGAGCGTGTAGGGACAACCGTCGAAGTATCGGGTATGCTTCTCGTCCTCTTATCTCGTAGATCTTTTCATGTTTGATTTAGATCTAGGAAATTATTTAGCTTGCATCTCTATTATGTGTTAGGTCTAGGAGGATCTTAAGGGAGATCACTCCTGCAGGGTACATTTATCCTACAACAGACTGACGACTCTAATGGGGAAGTCATTACTATTTATTTAGTTCTCTTCCTCAACTTTTGAATTCATATTCTCAACATCCTTGCTTGTTTTATGTCCTGATTTGTTTTTCATTCATCCCATAAGTCTTTTCCAAGTCTTTTTGAAAGTGTTTAGTCCCATATCTGATAGATTTTCCTTAAATCTTTTAGTTTTCACACTTGTATAATCACGGTCGTGGGTTATCCTTGCACACAAGGTGATCACACCCCTTTTGATCACATGTTTCTCCATTACAGTGCGTGACCACCTTAAAATCACATTGAGCAAGGAAACCAATGCTAGGGGTCGTGAGTCTCTCCACGTACATAGTGCGACCCATTGCTCTATCTTAATTGGCAAGGAACAACCAACCACTAAAGAGTTTTATTTTGTACGAACATCCTTCAAATCCAATCCAGATCCACTTTTCTGTGTTTTCATACATTCTCACAGGTCTTTTTCAAATCTATTCCAGCAGTGATTGTTGCATTCTTTTTCAAGTAATTTGAATTTTGTTTCTAAATATTGAAAGCTTGAGTTTTCTTTGTTAAAGACATCCTTGTGATTGAATCTTTTATCTCTTGGGTGCTTGTTTTCTTCATCTCCTTTAGATTTTGAGTTCCTTGCAAGTGTCATTGAATCCTTTCATTTTGATTGAAAGCAAGAGAAAAAGAAGAGTCTCTTTTGAGTTTTCATGCAATTTCGAAAGAAGAAAATAAACGTTTTGCATCCTACTTTCATAGTTGGAGTGTTTTTGGTACATATTTTAGAGCTTGTATTTGTTTTGGGATTTCAGGGACATTGATTTGATAGTTTGGAATTTCAAATTTTCTCCATTTGATAAAGGAAAAGTGAAATTTGCATGCTTTTGGGTGTTTATTTACATTAAGAAGAAAAAGATCTCTTCTCCTTCCCTCAGATAGAATTCATTGAAAGATAAATATTTTCATCTCATTACTTCTGCATGGTTTTGGAGTCAAGTCATCAAATAATCAGTTGCATCTTTGTACACACCTTTGAGTAAGGAAAATCCATTAAAATTAACCAACGTGCTTAATAAAATTAATTAGACATTTTTCCAACACACCAACATTAGTGTAAGGATAGTGCCTTTGGATTAGGGTGAAGTGGGTAAACTATCCAAGGCTATCAAATGAGACTGTAGAATACTAGATAGAGTAAAAATACAGTAGTATAAATTAACGTTAGTCGAGAAAGCTCCTCTCACACGGGAGTCAAACATGAGGTCAAACAAAGCGATTGGTTGAGATTTCCCCTCTTCCTTTCGCCTAGTGGGACTATTGCGAGTTTGGGGATTTGAAGAGTGGCAAGTCCTTTGGGTGACACCACTTCTTCTTAGTTTTCGGGTCAAGGATTTGTGTCGGGAATTCCCATGCCCATTTTCTAGTCTTGACTATCGACATTCAATTTCAGCTTCAACATTTCAATTTCAACTTCAACATATCGGGAGGGTATCTTCTTGCAGGATCTTACTTTCACCTCGAGGAAATGTTGAATATAGATTATTGTAACTGTTTCTCATATATTCATTGATGGCTTGCTATCCCGTCTTGAGAATATCCTTTCACTTATTATTTGCTTGGTTGATCACCTTTATATTTCTTAGGGGCGTGTTCTTTTGACATTTGTAGTTGGAATTAGGGATAGTTATTTATATTATGCTTTCACCGTGGTAGACCAAGGTCTCCTAAGATCTCGTAGAATGCAAGGGTTGGAACCTGAAGAACATGATCTTCCACACAACCTTTCAAATGAAGGAAATATTAATGAAGGGGTTGCTTCTAAAATTGGGAGCATAGCTCCCCCAAGTGACCATACTAAAGGGGAAATCGAAATAATTGAGGAAGGATATGTCCCTCCCAAAAATCCCCCTTTTATTGGTCCTTATAACCCACTACTTTTTGAGCTTCCTTCAACAAGCTTTATTGATTATTTTTATTCTTACCGCTTACCACCTGATATGTACAGTAGGTGATCTTCTAGAATGAATGCAACAACAACTAACTATACAAATGGAATATTGATACCCCCACTTGAACTTGATATGGATTCTTTGGCACACATGACTACTACTGGCACTTCTCCTTTGTGGGAAACATCATTAACCCAGGTTACCCCATCACAACCACCCGCGAATACAACTCCTTTCACACATGGATCGAGTTATATTCCCTCCATCTTGGATAAATATATTTTCACACCAAGCACTTTTCTTGGTCGTTATATGCCTTTTACCTATAATCAGATGGGCAACAGGGTTGTTGCCTCGGGTCCTGTGTTAAGTAGCTTGTTTTTTCCCCCTTCCGATCAAGTAGGTAACATGGTGACAACCACACCAATTGTTCATCCTACATAATTTTTTCAACCTACAACTATGAAATTTCAAATGGGAATTTCTTCCATACCTATCACTAGTGGGGAAGTTACAGCTAGGGGGAAACCCTTAGCTGTAGGGAAATATTCAACATAGGGGAAACAACCAGCTTGGGAGAAACAACCTACTAGGGGAGAATCTCCATTTGTGGGGCAATGATCAGGTTGGGGGAAATCCATTAATGGAAACCATCCAGGGAAATCCTTGGATGGAAACCAATCTCAAACCTAGGGGCAGATCGTTCTGGCAAGCCCTACAGGGATTTATACTAGCCTACCATATACGGGAGTTCCAGACACTTTGTGGAGTCAACCTAATTGTATGGACGTCCCTCCACAAGGATATTTTCCCGTTGAAACCATGAACCCCATGTTTCCTACTCCCCAACCCTCTTAACAATAATATATGGGAGGACCACCAGGTGTTACAATGCCATCACAACTTGTATATGGTCATACTAGTATTATGATGCCACATCTGTGTTGGATATGTGTTATATTCTTTGTCGAGCGTCCATGACTCCATTGTTGGGTGAGTTTTTGGCACATGGTTTTTTGCTGATGGTTTTCTATTTTCGGTTAAGGAATTAGGGTTGTTGACTAATCCAGGTCATTGGGTTAGGGTTTTGGATGCAACTGGATCCTATATGTATTTTGTATTGTAAACAATGTATCACTATGAATGAATATAGAATATGATGGTTTTACCGGTTTGGGTTTCCAAGGGAAAAATCTTTGTGTAATGTTTGTATTTTCCATTGTATATTTTCTATTCTTTTACTGAAAATTTGGTTGCAGTAAATATTGTACAAGGTTAAAATATACATTTGGTATCAGATCTTTGTTGGCTTTCGGGGGGCGCCTTTGTGGTCAAGGGTTTGGCTTGGGGCTGTGATAAGCCTTGTTACAGTGGGAGATCTGTGGTATTGATTTTTGAGGTGAAAATAAATGGAAATCAATTCGAAAATGGAGATCGAGAAGTTTAATGGGCAAAGTTTTGAGCTGTGGAAGCTTAAGATGGAAGATTTGATGGTGGACAGAGATCAATGGATCATGGTAGATTCAGGTACTGTACCTATAGGAACTTCGACATATGACTGTAAAAAGTTGGATCATAAGGCGAAGAGAACAATCTGACTATGTCTCTTAGATTCAGTATCACTGAATGTGTCAGAGGAAGATACAACCAAGGATTTATGGGATAAGTTGGGGAAGTTGTATCAGTCTAAGTCCCTAGTAAATAAAATATTCTTGAGAAGGGTCTTTGACTAATACATGGTAAAGGTATGGTTGAAGGTATTTCTAACTGCTCTCTGGATTTTATTTCTGTGAACATTGTGTATATGGGAAGAAAAATCGGGTAAGATTCCCTTCTGGTGCAACGAGGGTAGAAGGAATTTTACAGCTAGTTCACAATGATGTTTTTGGACCTGTATTGATCCCATCATTGGGAAAATTTGTGTACTATGTCTCATTTATAGATGACTTCTCAAGGAATACTTGGATATATTTCCTCAGGAAGAAATCTAAAGTCTTTGACATGTTTAAAGAGTTTAAGGCTCTTGTTGAGAATCAAACAGAGAAAATAATTAAGGTATTGAGGACAAATAATGGCAGAGAGTTCTGCGAGAATGAATTTGAAGATTTCTGTAAGAAGTTAGGTATAGCAAGGAAAAATACTACTCCATATACACCTCAGCATAATGGAGTTGTAGAAAGGATGAACAAGATGTCGATGGAAAAATCAAGATGCATGCTCAGTGGTGCCGTGTTAGGGAAAAAATTCCGGGCAAAGGAAGTGGGTACTTAATATTACCTGGTCAACAGATCACCCTCATTAGCATTGTATGACAAGACCCCACAAGAGGTATGCATTGGTAGGAAACCTTCTCTCACACATCTCAAGGTATTTGGATGTGATGCATATGTTCAAAGGAAAACAAGAGTAAGCTAGATTAAACAGATGAAAAGTGTTTAATATAAAGATGGTCTCAAAGGTTATAAGCTTTGGAACCCATAAACTAAGAAGGTAGTGTATAATCGGATGTGGTATTTAGAGAAATGAAGGATGTTTTTAAACAAGAAGTCCTACCAAGTAAGGAAGAACCAGATAAAATAGAGTTTGATTTAAAGGATGATGAGTAAGACTCTACAAAAGAATAGGAATAAGAAGAAGAAGATCCTCATACTCCAGTGTTGAGGAGATTGGTTCAAGAAAGAAGGCTACTGGAAAGGCATACTCCATCCGATTTCTGTTCAAATTTTGCTTTGTCTATTACTGATGATGATCCTAGAACTTTCAGGGAGGCAGTGGAATCAGACGATGGAAATCTCTAGAAAAGGGCCATGGATGAAGAAATGGTAGCTTTGGATAAGAGTGAGGCTTGGGATCTAGTGGATTTTCCGAATGGAAGAAAGTCCATTGGCAGAAAATGGGTATTTAAAAGGAAGTTGAATGCAGAAGGAAAAGTGGAGAAATACAAAGCTTGGTTAGTAGCAAAGGGTTATTCTCAGGTTGAGGGAATTTATTTTGGTGAGATTTTTTCTCCTGTTTCCAAGTTAACCTCTATAATATTTTTGTTATCTGTTGCTGCTGCATTTGATTTTGAAGTAGAACAGATGGATGTGAAGACAACATTCCTACATGGGGATCTAGAAGAATAAATCTATATGAAGCAACCAGAAGGTTATTCTATGAAGGGAAAGAAGGAGCTGATATGCAAGATGAAAAAGTCCTTGTATGGTTTAAAACAATCACCAAGGATGCAGTATCAAAAAATTGATACTTATATGTTGGGACTTGGCTTCACAAGAAGAAAAGAGGATCACTGTGTGTATTTTAAATTAATTGGTGATCATTTGATTTATTTGGTGTTGTATGTGGATGACATGTTGTTGATAGGAAACAACAAGGAGATTATCCAAGATGTGAAAACTCAGTTATCCTCTAAATTTGACATGAAGGATCTCGATGATTAAAATTTCATTTTGGGCATGGAAATTAAAAGAGATCAGAGAAAAAGGAAACTCTGGTTAAATCAGAGAAAATATGAGGAGACAATATTGCAGAGGTTTAATATGCAGGAATGTAAACCGATCAAGTTTCTTATTCCTATTAGTGTAAAGTTATCTGTGGATCAGTGTCCCAAGACACAGGAAGAGGAGGAGGACATGTCTCGTGTTCCATATGCAAGTGAATTTGGCAGTTTGATGTATGCAATGGTCTGTACTAGACCGAACATTGCACATGTAGTGGGAGTTTTGAGCAGGTATATGTCAAAACTAGAGAAGGAGCATTGGACAACAATAAAAAGGCTTTTTCAGGTATTTGCGTGGCACTTCTAGCTATGGATTGTGTTACCAAGGAAGGCCAGGATTGGATAGAGTGGTGGATATACATGTCTTTGTGGATGCAGAATGGGTTGAAGATCTGGATCATAGGAGATCTACAAGTGGGTATGTGTTTAACCTGTTTGGAGGAGAAATAAGTTGGATGAGCAAAAGACAGGTTGTAGTGGCACTTTCAACTATAGAAGTTGAATACATGACAACCAATCATGAAAGTAAGGAAGTTGTGTGGTTACAAAGATTGTGTTCATGTATTGGGTTGGTACAACAAGCTATAAGGATAGATTGTGACAGTCAGAGTGCAATTTTTCTGGCAAAGAACCCGACTTATCATTCAAAGAAAAAGCATATTGATATTCAAAATCACTTTGTGAGAGATATGGTTGAAGAAAAGAAAGTATTGTTGATGAAGGTGGACACTTTGAAGAATGTTGCAGATTCATTAACAAAATCTGTGAGCATTAAGAAGTTCTCTTGGTGTAGAGGACCCATGGGCATTGTTGCCTTGGATTGTTGACTATGTAACCTTGTAACCCTCTGTATACAAAGAAAACAACAAGTGGGAGAATGTTGGGTATGTGTTATATTCTTTTCACGAGTAGTAGTGTTTGTGTTGTGTCGGGCGCGCCGTGGGGTTCAAGGGCAGCGCCCCCGAGAAATTGTTTTTGCTTCAGGAAACATGTCACATTTTTTCCTCGTTTTTCGTGTTACCTCGACTTTCGTGTCCATTGTTGGGTAGTTTTTCGGAACATGGTTTTTTTCTGATGTTTTTCTATTTTCGGTTAAGGAATTAGGGTTGTTGAATAATATAGGTCATTAGGTTAGGGTTTTATATGTCACTGAATCCTATATGTATATTGTATTGTAAACAATGTATCACTATGAATGAATATAGAATATGATGGTTTTCTTGGTTTGGGTTTCCAGGGGAAAAATATCTGTGTAATGTTTGTATTTTCCATTGTATCTTTTCTGTTCTTTTATTGAAAATATGTTTGCAGTAAATATTGTACAAGGTTAAAACCTACAATCTGTACTACCAATAATCGCAACCAAACCAAAAACTTCCCTTTTAAAATACATTATATATTTTGGATTTGTCATGTTTGACTAACGATCCCATACAACATGCCTCGATATGGCCACCCATCTCTTCCAAACTGCCTTTTGATATTCAAAATTTCGATGGGAAACCTAGAGAAGATCCTAAGAACCATGTAATGACCTTCCATCTTTGGTCTTCTTCTAACTCATTGATGGATGATTCCATTCGATTAATACTTTTCTAGAGAGCATTCACAAGTTCAACAAAAAAATGGTATATCGAGCTGCCACAAAACTTCTTTGTTGATTTAATTCTCTTACTATGGCATTTTTGAGCCATTTCCAACTGCCCATCTGGTATGAGACCGGTATCGATCTTCTAACCTCGCTTAGGAAATCCACCTCCATTCATATTTATGATCATATTCATGAATGGAGGCGACAACGATAGTTGATTAAATATCCAATTCTTGACCAACTCCTAGAAGATTGGTTCACAAAGTCTCTCCTACCGCCCATTGCTAGATATATCTCCATGGGAGGCGTTGTTACCGAGGAGTAGGTGATTATTCATGATCAATATTTAGATCTGGTATATTCCCAATCTAGCACACTTTATGATATGATCCCTCATGCTCTTGGACCGTCGAATGATTCATCAAAACCAACCCTGGGAGCCCATGGTGATGGCACAGTAGGATATGTAGCACTACATTTTGTGACCCAATCAACTGGGAAACAAGGCCATACAACCTCCACCCTAGCCTCATCACAGACTGGTACCAATACCAAATATGCTCCCTCTCCTGCACAAAACTTTGAGGTGAATGTGGTTCAATCCACTTAATCTCAACAACTTGGAGGCAAGAATAAAAATAAGGGTAAATCTAAAAACAATTCTAATCAACAAGAGAGTAAAAAAACCCAAGACCCCAATGTTGGGGGGAAAAGAAAGGGAAAATATCCTTGCATGGTATGTGTTATCCTCGATTTCTAGGGATAACTAGGAGATCATGTCTCGAGGCCCGCAGGTCCTAGACATGGAGTACCGAGAGCAGGATTGACCTGAGCATGGACCTGGAGGGCCCATCCTTCTTCTTCTTCATCAGACTTGTCCTGTCAGCAGCAGTAGCATCCATCACCATCGGCTTGGACTTGCATCAGAGAAGACTCTTGCTCCATGAGGTAATTGGTCCAGGTATCATGGTATGTGTCATGTTTGATCATTATAGCTTTCAGATATATGCATCAGGTTCCTTACATTGCTGACAATTGATTGGATCTTACATTAACCCACTTGACCATAGTTGAGGGGATTAACGGGGTGCCCTAGAAATCTTGTATCCATAGGTTTTGGTTAGCCACCAGGGGGGATTTGAAGAGCCATCGTCCGCTCCCACCATATTATCATTTTACATCTTATCTCCCATTCATCTATCCCATTCCTCTAGTTTGGGCATTAGGATGACCTATTTGAGGGGTTACACTTTATCCTATGGGAAGAAAGGGATAAAGGCCCAGGAGGTAAAAGCAGTTGGTAAAAGATAAAAGCCATAGGAAATAAAACCTAGAGACGCCTCGCCCAGGGATCCCCGAGAAGGCAATAAAAAGCCTCTCGATAAGAAACAAAGGGGACCTGAAGAAAAATAATAAAACAAGACCCAGCCAAGAGGATGGGAGGTCTCATCACGAGATGGCCCATTATGTTTATAGGTATCTAGCAGTATGACATTTCCATTATCTGGTCACCATGCTAAGGCAATGACCCTTGGTTGCATGGCCAAGGGAAAGGGGGTCTCATCACGAGCCAACCTTATCATTTCTGCGAAAATACTCATGGGTAACACTGTCAGCTCTGGTCACCATGCCAAGGTAGTGTCCTCTGGTCAGAGCTTGAAGAAAAAAGAAAGAAAAAGTAATAAATAAAAGAAAGAATAAAGGCAATAAAGGGCTTGGAAAGAACTGCATCCATGACAGGTACAACTCGCCTCCTACAAAGGCACCCATGGATAATACCTACCCCTGGTTTTCATTGTGTCTGGACATCCTTAGACCATACCACCTTGTATTACATGGCTTGAATGATATCCTTTGCAAAATTTCCTCTTCTTATGGATGCTGGCCCAATAGGTCACTTTGTCTTTTCTTCGGCTTTGTATAGTAGGTCAGTGTAATGTATTTGAGCTATTAGATGATATGCTAGGGGTCTTATGCATGCATTTGATAAAATTAATGATGAAATATGATTGACATTACTATTATCCCGAGGACTAATGAGCCCATGGAGGATGAAATTTTTGATGTGCAGGACCATGCCCGACGGACAGGTACCAGTGGACCGATACACATGGGGAGATGATTAGATCGAACCTACATGGGGCTGAAGAGCCCATCATATGGTTGTTGGGACCCCATCAGGGGCAAATATAGGACAATGATATGATGATCCTTTGCACATGAGAAGAAGAAGGACGTTCCACCCAGGAGACTTTGGCAGAGCCCAACCTAAGGGGGTTGACCCACTTCAGATGGAATGTTTTCCTCTTGATGGACAAGACGTCATCCAGGAGACTTGGACATCATCTTGAGCACATGGTAGTTTGATGGGATTACTGGCATGTGTGGCAGCTTGGAGGAGCCTTAAAAGGGATAACATTTGACTTCTGGATGCTGGACTAGCCCCAAAAAGGGCCAATGTCTCCCTCAGAGGGGCTTGACGTCCCACCTTTTGCTCATTTATGTCTTTTACTTAGCAGTTAATTTAAAAACAATATGATTTTAGTAGTCATCCTTGTCGGCTATTTTAATGACCTAATTTTTAAATTAAAGGTCATTGGATGATATACATTGAGGATGTTTTTTCCTCATTTGAACATAACAAAATTCACTCACACTTGTGAGGTCTGATTTTTGCACCCTTCTTGGGTATATTTGCTTGCTAAGTGAGGCACACTTGCTATTGGAAGGATATTTTTGGCATTTTATGGCATTTCTCTCAAGGAAGGTTTACAACTAGGGTTTGCTTATGCTTTTCTTCATGACATGTAAGTGATTTTTCTTGCAAAACTTCTTAATTGAATGGTTGTAGGTGTAATTTATTGCATTTGCTTATAATATTGATGATTTAAAACCCTAGGTAACAAGCACACAAGTAGGTCATTGTTACATGTCCCCTTAGAGAGAGATTTTTTCA
>ML832376.1:8581-61559 GCA_009831015.1 Picea engelmannii | reverse complement strand
AAAGGTATGAAAGTATTTTTCATGGTCAATGTTATTCATGTAATGAATATGGTCACAAAGCTTTGGAATGCAGATCTTATGCAAGGAAAGATATTGGAAGATTTCATAACACCATAAGATGTTGGAGATGTGATCAAGTAGGACACATTGTTGTTCATTGTCACAGCATGAGATGCTCCAGTTGTAGTGGATGCCACAAATCCCAGGATTGTTGGAACACAAGAAGAAAGTCCATGATGAGGACTTCATATAGCATTACTAGAAGAAGGAATGAAGTAAGGAAGGGAGACGTTTTTGAAAAGATGGAAGCTCAGAGCTCAAGTTCTAAAAAGCAAGGACACCTTCAAAAGTGGGTGAAGAAGACTGAAAAATCAGAGATGAATGGAAGCCTTAAGATAATCTCAAGTGTGTCATCTACTGAAGCATACGCGGGTGATAGTGGTAACAGTCATGTACATACGCAGGCTGACCTTGAATAGGTTGCATACATATGCGAGTTGTCTGTGCAGAAGGACGCGTATATGTGGTAAAGCCTTGGGAAAAAGGCTATGCACATGGGATGGAGCTTGATGTGATGGTATAACTCTATGTTGCAGGGTCTGACATAGTTTGTTGTAGGTTCTGACATTGTTTGTTGCAGGTTTTCATGATTACATATTGGATTATGTATGGTGATTATATATAATGAAAGGCTATCTTGGATGCATGGCACTAACCCATGAGTATGGATTGAGGCATTTTATGTTGAATAACAATGCTGGTTATGACAGTGAAGTTATGTATTTTCTGTAGTGAATGGAGGTTTGAGGTTGATCAGTTGGGGTACATGGATGGTACATATTTTGAGTTTCATTGATATATCTTATGATGTATTATTGGAAGCTTACTTGTTGGATATCTCGGTGTATGCATTTGGCATATGGTTGGACTACATATTGGAACATGTAGTTGGTGAGTTGATGAGGTGATAATGTTGTACATCATTGATGAGTCGTAGCTTGATATATAGTTGATGCATGATTGGTACACTTATAGTACATTGGTAGAGGCACCTACTAACAGTTTGATTGGCACATGTCTTATGGTGGATTTGGCATACATGTATGAGGACACATCTTGATTGTAATTCATATTGTTGTGGTATTGGTGCATGGTTGATGTACTTGTTTGGTACAATTGGTGATACATGTTGATGTACAGGTTTGGTACACTCATAGATGGTATAAGTTTGGATGATAAGTACTTGACTAAAAGTACACCATTGGTATTACTTGATTAGCACATACCTTGGTACATGATGTATTGGATGATCTAGTTGAGACACTTGATTAATTGAGATACATGGTTATGGAACTTGTTTCATGATAGAAGCATATCATGAGTGATATGAAGCACATGGCTGACATGCTGGTAGAGGCATATGGTTGATACATTCCAACGATGATATCTTTTGGCACATTGTATGATGTTGATGGACATGGTTGATGTACATGGATGTCGTTCATGGTGAGCACACATTTTGGTATAGGATGAACCTGGTTGATACTTTTATTCATGAATCTCTATTTCTTTGTTGACACATATTTTTCTTCATGATGTTTGGTATGGAACAAATTTGATGCATGGACAGGTCCTAGGATTGTCATAGAAATAGAAGTTGATCTATGATGTTTTCTTCATGATGTTTGGTATGGAACAAATTTGATGTATGGACAAGTCCAAGGATCGTCATAGAAAGAGAAGTTGATCTATGATGCGGTTTGAGAAGTAGTATTTGCAGCATAAGCATATTGCAGTGGTAGCATATTGTTCATATTGCAGAGAAGATAGGGGGAGACATACCCATAGGGGGAGTCATTCTTCTTCCCATGATTCTAGGAGGAAAGAGCCCTATGTTTGGAGAAAGAGCACAAAGGCATAATTCCATAGAGAGAAATGGTCACAGGGGGAACATCACCAATGTATCTTTAGCATTAAATTAGAGTGATATCCCTTGTTCAAAAGGGGAAAGATTATTCAAAGGAAGATCAAAGACATTTAGACAGGGGGAGTAGCCCCAAGGAGAGTTCAAGCAAGGGAAGCATCCCCAAGAGGAGAATGACCCTTTGTCATTGATGTCAAAGGGGGAGAGATAGTCACATTGATGTTATTGATGACTATCGATGTAGAGCATGCCTTGTCTACATGTTGACATCAATGTTGGTATTGTCATCAATGCCAAAGGGGGAGATTGTTGGATCATGTTGTCATTTATGCCAAAGATAGATGTCAAGTGATTGATTGATGTCAAAGGATTGATTTCAAGTGATTGATTAACGTCAAGTGATTGATTGATGTCAAGGGATTGATTGATTCCAAAGGAAGGATTGATTGATTGATGATTGATGTCAAATGAAAAATGTATTGTCATAGCATACTAATGTAATATGTATTGTCCTTGATGAGATTGGATAGATGTAAAGTGGAATCATAGTCATATGATATGATGCATAGATGAATATGGATCAATGAGTTGTCATTGATATGATGCATAGATGAAGATGGATCAATGATTTGTCATCGATACATGATGCAAAGATGACGATGGATCGATGTGGTTTATTTTATATATGATGCATATTTGGATTGATGTAATGATGAATCATTATTGTCTTATCATGGTTGATGAGGTGTAAAAATGGATGAACTTCAAAGTGGTCCCCTTATCGTGAAACCCCTCATGGAAAGATGCTTTACGGCTGCATTATCCTAGAAGTATGGTTGGAGAACCCATGCTTAAATGTGGAATAATGAGATGAAGATCAGTGAATTTGTCAGTGAAACTATCCTAGATGGATAGTGCTTGTCATGCCATTTTCGGTGGTATGTGGAATGTCACATAACTCCTCATGGTTTGAGATTTATGGCCTTACGAAGTTGGAGGACCCTCATATGTAGGCTTGAAGCCCCAAAAGGTCAAAGAAGTCAAAGAGCTTGCAAAGAAGAAATTATTATTTAAATAATAAAGTTAAGTGACAAAATCAAAGAAGATTATTTAAAAAATAAAGTGAGGTGACAAAGTCAAGAAGGAATACTTAAATGATAAACAAATGGAGAACTTTCTAATTATGGAAAGTGGTTAACCCTAAAAATGAGGAAAATGGGTTAAGTGACCTAGAAATGGGTTAAGTGACCGAGCAGTAGGTTAAGTGACCTAGAAGATGCTTCTAAGGAAGCTACTTGGAGAGTATAAATAAGAGGCAAGGGTCTCTTGTAAAAGAGCATCTCTTAAGCATGTATTAAAGATCTATTCTGAGAGAGAAAGTGTATGGAGGATATCATGGACGCATCAAAGTTTCGGTAAGTCTGAGATCATGATAACAAAAGTTTCAAAAGTTCAGAAACCCTAGTTTCTGAGGTATCCACGGGCTAAAGTGAGCCAGGGCACATACATACGCGGGTTGAATGAGGACAGGGCACGTACAGTGGATGAAGTCATGAAGACTTGTGTGTGAGCTGGTGCCAGGCTCTTGAAGATTGAAGCAGGTTCCAGATCTGCATTCTATGGACTCAGATCTGCCATAGAAATTCTGGTATGATTACATTGTTGTCTTGATGGATACTCTTGCTTGTTGTGTGATGAATGATTAAGGCATTCTTGGTATAGCTATTGTGATTTTGTTTGTGTTGGTTGATCGAATGAGCAACACTCTTATGATTTAGTACTGATATGATTGCTATAGTATGTTGATTTCTTATATATGATTGAGTAGCATTCATATTGTATGATTGAGGAGCATGAGTAAGTTGTTGGAGAGCATGGATGTGTTGTGATTGGTTATGGGTCAGATTGGACAGTGAAAAACAGAAGAGAATGTGATTGAAGGTTGCAGAGGATCTGAGTTATCTTGAAGAGAAAACCATAAGTACTCAGATGTGATACGCAGGTTGTAGTACAGATTGGTTGCGTACACACATGATTTGTACTACTGGTAGGGCACGTACATACGCGTGTTGCACTACCGACAGGTCGTGTACCTATTGACAGATTGATATCTGTTGAGGATTGTTGCCTCATCTCAGTTGGTGCTGAGGGTGTAATCTGAGTCTTTCATTATAGAGCTGGTGCTCTTGTAGAGTTGTACTCTATTATGTTGTTGTTGATAACCCAAGGATTGTAGTCTGTAATAAATAAAAAAATTGTACATACATCTTGTGTTCCTTGTGTTCCTTATGGTGATGATTTGTTGATGATATATTGTTGATATATGTGCACATTTAACTGTTATAAATGACAGCAATAAGTAGTGAGTAAATGGTGATTGCTAACTTGTGAGTTTTCTGAAAAGAGCCCTACACTGTTCACCCACCCCCTCTCAGTGTAGTTGGTGTGTCCAATAGATATAATATGTAAACATTGTATATTGAAAATAATAAAATAAAATGCATCACCAGATGCATACAAACACAAATGGAGTCATAGGAGCTAATTTTTCATAAGAGAGGGTGTTCGAGGGGGGGAATTATTCATGCCTATAAATCCCAAGCCACCTTTCTCAATTATTTTGTATGAGCCTTTTATTTTCCTTCTTGAATATCCCAAAATCCCAATCATTGAATGTAAGTAAGAGGTTTGATGGGGAAAGTCACCTCATAGAGTTAATGAAAGCACGAGCTTGAGTACAATCAACTTTGGGAAATGTGAGAGTTAACATGCATGGGAGACAAGGAAATGGGGAGAGAAGGACAATTTTATAGTTGGGTAGAAGAGAGGGAAAATGTGTGGAGTGTTGGGAGAGAGAAAGTACCCATAGTGGGTTTTGAGGGAAGCTTCTTGGAGCTAGTAAATGCATGAATAATTACGTTATAGGCATGTAAGAGAAATTTTTGTGGAAGGAAATTTACCCAAGGGAGAAAGTGAGTTGTTGGTGTTATAATTATTGTTACATTTGGAATTCTTGGAGTCCCCAATAGATAGATTCCATGTCCAACCTATGTTGGAGCCCTAGAGGGAAGTGGGATAGCATGATGGATTGCGTGGTAGAGAAGGGGATCCCATACCCTGGGTTGTGCAGGTTGAGAGGAAAGAGAACCAGTGGATTGGAATTGATATAGGAATTAGCTTGTTGTGGGTTTTTATTAGGCTATGAGTGGAAAATATCTAGCCATAGGACACACCCTTTCTTGTGGATTCATATCCCCATCCTTGAGGTGACTTATTGATGGGATAACTGGAGCAACAATGGTTGGGTGGAATGCCCTACGTTTGCAGCTAGTTATGAATTTTCATATAAAGATAAATGTTCTTCTCACTGCTTTTATTTATGGTTTTTAATTGTTATATATACTCTATGTTCCAAGTGTTAAATGTCCTTGTGTATGCTAAATAGTGGCGTTCATATTAAAAAAAAAAAAAGAGGAATCATGTTAGATGCATGGGCGTATTTATCATGATGAGCACATTTATTTTAATGGGTATCATATTATTTTTTGGGTTAGGAGCGGGGATGCTAAATATTGGTACCGGAATGTTGGTTGCAACACCAAACCTGCATAGGTCCGCTGTGAAACATCACCCAAAAGAAAAGAAGATGGTGTTATACGTCGTCGACAAAGTAAATAATTTTCACTGATAAAGAGAAGAGTCTCGGCAAGAAAGAAAATATTTTTTGGAAAAAGAAGAGTCTCAAGGGAGAAATATATTATCGGAGCAGTGTATTGGCCAAGTAATAAATAATTGGAGTGATGTATCGACATAGAAATAAATTATCGGTGCAATAAGAAGGGCTTGAGTAGAGCAATGTATCATCGCGATGAAAATATCTTTAAGGGACAATGCATTTCCACAAGAAAATAATTCTCAAGCAACACATCGCAAAAGAAAAGAAAAGAAAAGAAGAAGAATAAAAGAGAAGAGAAAATGACAGAAGGAAAGAAGACGAGAAAGACTAGAAAGATTAATAAACAGTCTGGAGACAAAAAATTGTTTTGGCCAAAGCAAAAACAAGTAAACTCAAAATCGGATAAAATTTAAAGGGTATGTCCATAGTGAGAAATCCTATAAAAGTGTCAATGTTGGTCACTAGCCAATTTTGCTTCAATTTTCTAGAAAATCAAAATTAGTTCTTCTTGAAGAATAAGGTGGTGCTTGTTATCGCACAAGTTGTAGGTTGGGATAAGCCTGACCCAGCCACAAGATGGCAACAACTAAGGGAAACCCTACCCATTGTCACCTTAGCTAGGTATCATCGTCACTTTAGAGATGAAGTAATCACCTCAAGGGGGGAATCCCACTGACCCTAGGCGGAATGAGATGGAAAATGAAAAGATGATGAATATTCCCCCTATAGGTCAATGATGGAAAATAATAAGTGCTTGAAAACATTCTCGTAGATGGTAGAAGATATGCCACAATGTAATAGACTTTCCAAGTAGTGATTGTACCTGCCCGAGACACAAGGAAAATGAAGATACAAGCCCAATATTATGATGGACAATCAAGTTAAGCTTGTTGTCCCTAATTGCAGAAATAAATAGTAATATATATCAACAACAAAATGATAACAAGAGCTGAAAATAAAGTTTCTAAAATTCTAGTTTAATATTGCGAGACAAGCTAGCAATGACTAGTTAACTCAAGTATGAAAGAGCGAGACTTTAGCATGAAACAAGACTGAAATAAAATAATACTATAGAGATATAGTTGTGGCCTTATGTCTATAGCATACAAGAAGTTACAACAAAGAGATCAACCACCAGAAATTGCCAACAATCCATCCAAAAACTGCGCTAGGGTTAGTAGATTGTAGGGGCAAACTTTTAACAACTTTTGATGGTTGATTTGTGAGTTATTAAGAAATTTGTGTTAGGGTTTGTGCAGCCCTAATGGCTGTAGAATAACGTTATGACAGCAGCAAGAAGCACTTGGAAAAAGGTGACGCCCTAGTGGCTTAACCAAGCATATAAAGCATAAAATTAATTACAATTTAAACAACCTCAAAATCCTGAGTTTTCACGTTAACCAATGCAAGATTTTATTTCTTCAATGCAATTATTTTTAGTGCCTTTGGATATTGGGTTATGGAGTCAAACAAATGAATAGCTAACAAGTGCTATCTCCTTGGGGGTGTAAACCCTTTTACTCTCTAAGGCAATCAAATGTTAACTACAAGATACTAGGAGGGTGTAAACCCTTTTACTTCTCGTAGTAAAACCTTGTGCAACAAATAATTTCTAGACAAAAATGATAGATAATGGTGGGGTTGTAAATCCTTATACTCCGCAAGAAGTCTATCAAATAAAACTTGTAACCAAGCAATGAAGCATTGACAAGATAAAATCCTTACCTAGTCCAAGAAATGACAAGATAAACCTCCTCTTACCAAGATAAATCCACCAAAAATGCAAGAGAAAAGCTCCAAGAGAGGTAGCATGCTACTTCTTCTACCAAAAGCATGAAGAAACCATAACAAAAGCACAAGAGATAGAGAGTTCCCAAAGAGGGTGCAAATTTCAACTAGGAAGGCTTCTTACAATGTGAGAGTTATCATCAAAATGAGATACAAATGATCTATGTTTATACAAAATGTTCTAAACATACTTTGTCCACATAATTTAGGGTAAACCACAAGATAAGGGGTCAAAATCCATAATCTTTCCCCTTTACAAAATAATTTTATTTAATTCATACTTGTACACATGAAAGAAACCCTAAAACATAATGTCACCCTCTTTTTGGGTACCTTTTGGCATTTTAAGTCAAGTCATTGATATTCGAGAAGGGACGTTGGGCTTCCAAAAGCCATCTTCCAGGGTGTTAGGACCTCTCTCCACTAAATCAAGGCATTGATCCTCATCAAAGTGCCAAGTGTCACATCACCACCACAACCTAGCCCATTTGTGACGTCAAGCTCCAAGAAGATGGCGTTTTTCCTCTTTCAATAAAATTGTTTGGAATGTATGGGGTTGGGTAAGATCCTCCAAGGTGTCCTCTAGGCCTCCAAAGGCATGTGTCTGTGATTCGTCATGTGGTCCCTTGGCATCCAACCTGTGGGCTTCAAGCTCCATGGAATCCCAAGCTAGGCTTGTTCCTCCAAAATTTTCCACCAGTTAAGTCCTGCAAAAAAAAAATGGATATGCCCACCAAGGATCTCAAGTCAAAGCATCATGATGAGTAAATCAAATAAATAAAAGATCCATCTAAGCATGTATATCCAAACTACCTCATCAAAATAAACCAATGCTCAAATACCTTATGCAATTTTCCAAGTTTAGCTATGGGAGGGTTGACAAAACAACGTATTGGGTGAATCGTACCTCAAGTTTAGGGGTGTTTCCCGTGGGGGCCTCCTTCTAAGTCATGTGGATGAGGTGTCATGGATGAGGGGAATACTTTTGGGCATGGGGTTCATGACATACAAGGGGTTGTAGTGTCTCACTTATGGGTGCCTTTGTGGAGGGTGTGTTGCACCTTCGTTTTCAATCCAACCTTTTTCCAAGCCCATTTATTGCCTTTAATTTTTTTAGGATGTTTCCAGGTTGAAGCCAAGGTGGGGATTCTACCTAAGCAATACAAATTGTGCCCACCTTGACTCTATCGTGGTCTCATAATGTTTCCCAAAGTTGGAAACATGTGTGGGGCTTCTACCTAAGCAATAAAATCAGTGCCCACACATGACCCTCCCTGGTTGGCATTTTTTATTAGTTATTCTTTCACGGGTCCCATCATTTTTTATGAGAGACATTTCATTGTCCTCAGGATCCCTGGGTGAGCATCTAGAAGGTTAATGGTTTGGATTTTATATTTTGTCCACTACAAGCCTCTGGGCCTTCAACCCCTTCTTCCCATGAAATGAGGGACAACCCCCTATTGGGTCAGTACAACTGAAAATCCCAAAAGATAAGGAGATGAGGGGATGAATTGTGGAAAGTGAAAAGTATGGTCGGGAATGAAATGATAACTTGTCAAGAGGACCTCCTAGTAGCAAACCTATCCCTAAGGGTGACCCACTTATTAGTGCACAATTTCAACCACCAAAGTGAAAGAGGGCAAAGATCATAATGTCCAAGCAAATGTCACATAATCAAAAGCAGTAATATATGCAACAAATGAAAATGCCTCAAATATTGAAATGACACTCACCATAATACTTGACATGTACCTCATGGAGTAAGACCCAATGTCTTCTAGAGGCCAACTAATGTGGTCGATGTTGTCATGATGAACCTAGAGCTGTGGTGGTGAGGTGGGTCTCTGTCTATGCAAGTGGACATTGCTATTCAAGTTGTCTCTCGATACTCCATGCATGCAACTTGAGGGCCTCGAGACATTATCTCCTTAGTTATCCCTAGAAGTTAGGGATAACAGTGCTTAATGAGATGGACCCGGATGAAGATGAAAATTTCAAAATAAGTCCAAAAAGAGACTTGATTATACCAAGTTGGGATTTTGGCCCAATTCCAAAGGGTTTGGAGTGGAGGTGCAAAAACAAAGCAAAATCCACTATTAAATGCCACTTTTGGGGGATTTTTGAAATCTTTGGAGTAGGAAAAGGGACCCCAGATCACTAACATGGAAAATTTTATTTACACGAAATTTTACTTCCTCAGCTAGTTGGATAACTTTGTCTTAGTAAAGTTTTCACAATTGCTACGTTTTGGAGATAGAAATTATTTTCTAAAAATTCTATGGAGAAAATGCAAAAAGGGCGAAGTTGAAAAATCCGAATTGATGTAGAATTTGAAGGAAGCATCATATTACCAATCAGGAAGATGCCAAGTACTCAAAATCACGAATACTATCAGTGTCCAATATAAAAGTTTTATTATTTCTCTCCAAATTTTCCTCTAAAAGGGGCAAACGTTGGATTATGAACTAAATTGTAGTAGTCAAAAGGGGCACAATTGAGTAGAAATGGCATATTTAGAAAGTCGTAACTCCTAGCTCAGAAATCAAAATGAGGCATAAATATAGTCATTGGAAAAACAATCTAGGGGATATTATATTTGAAAACTCAAATATTTGGTTAGTGTATCAGTGTTCTTCAAAAATTGAGGTGAATGACCTATAGCTTAAATAATGACAATTTTACAATATGCATGATTCTAACAGTATTTGTTGCATGCACATTTTTGTAGAGATAGAGGTATAGGAAAACTATATCTCATTCCTAAATGAGGACTAGAGAGATGGATTATGCATAAGGACCTTATATCAATCAGGATGAGATTAGAGGTTTACATATCAACCTGGGAAATGTAGAAATTAAGTCCAGTGTACATAGAAATGGGGTGGAGCTTGTGGCATTGGTGGAGACTATGAGAAGATTGCATAAAGAAGTGCAGAGCTACAAAGAAGACAAGTAAAGGTTGATAAGAGCTTAGGAGGAGCTTAATCAAATCAATACTCAACTACTACGGAGTCTGGATAACTTGCAAAGACAAATCCATAAATATTCTGGCACAAAACATGCATCTAGTGCAAGACATGCATCTGCACCCGGATCTCATGATAGGAGGGATGATCCCAGGGGATCTCGACACACAAGAAGTGTTAGTAGGCATTATCATTCAGATGGACACTCAATTAGAAGAGAACAAGTGTTGTCATAATCATAGAGTAGCCTAAGTGTGTCCCCTATCAAACATCAGAGGAGGAGGCATAAGTTGGATATTTTGCAAGGAGAGTTGAGGAAACTCAAGCCACCAACTTTTGATGAAGAGCATAGGAAGGGAGAATATGTCAAAGCCTAGTTGTTGGGCATGAGAAAACATTTTTTTTGCACAATTATTCATCGAATATAGAAGCAAGAAATGCCATATATCATCTTTAGAGGAAGGCTTCCATGCAGTGGAACAACTCAAGCAGGTCAAGCATATTGAGGAAAAGGGAATTTCTTGGAAACGGTTCAAGAAATTATTACAGTTGTGGTACTTATAAAAACACTACTATGAAAAGAAGATGTAAGAATTTTTTGAGCTCAAGATAGGAATCATGACCATGGAGGATTATAAGAGGAAATTCTTAGAGCTTCTAAGGTATGTAGATTTCATCAAGGATGAGAAGGTAAAAATGCATAGGTTCTTGACAGGGTTACCATCATTTTATAAGGATAAAATCTAATTTTATGAGCCTAACACCTTGGAATGAGTCATGAGGAAGGATAAATATTTGTATGAGTAGAACAAGGGGAGGCCAACTTTTCAAAAATCTTGGGATGATAAGAAGAAAGGAAAGAAATATCATAGGAAGAAAGGATTCAATTCGCCTTTCATCAGGAACAACTCTCAAGCATATCAACAACGGAAATCATCACAAGGTGAACCTAAAATGACAGATCACTTAGGGAAGAGACCAATACAACGACCCATAAAGTGTTGGGGATGCGAAGGATACCACATGTATAAATAGTGTCCTCACAAGGGAGATAGGATAAGGACTGTGCATAACATCCAGGAAGATGATACGGTGGAGGACGTGGGTAGGAGCATGCCAAGGATTTATGCATCCTTGGACAACAAACAAGCAGATTACCAATCCCATGTTATTGAGGTAGAAGGTAACATTGATAATAATCCCATAGCCATTTTTATTGATTATGAACCTAGTCATAGCTATGTAGATCCAAATCTAGTTGAAAGGTTTAAATTGAAGAGATGTAAGCATGAAAAGTATTGGTTGGTTCAACTAGCTATTGGAACCAAGATAAAAATCAATGAGATTGCCAAGGATTTCTCGATGAATATGAATGGAATCAACACTAAGCAAAATGTGAACATTATACTTCTTGGATCATATGATTGCTTAATTGGTATCGATTGGTTGGACAAGCATTGTGATATATTAGATTGCTACAACAAGGTCTTCATGTGCCTTGATGAGAAGGGAATTCAAGGATAGTGCAAGGTATTCTAAGACCTATATCTGTCAGTGAGATTTAAACATTGTAGCTAAGAATAAATTTTAGGAAAGGGTGTCAGATATATGCATCCCATATGGAAGAGCCATCAAAGGATAAGGAGTCAAATCTCTAATATTGTCCTGTCTTGAAGGAATATGAAGATGTGTTTGTGTAATTTCCAATATTTCCACCTAAGAGAGACATTGACTTCTATATTGACTTAATTCCTGGAGATGCCCCAATGTCCAAAACTCCTTAAAAAATGAGCACATCAAAGCAGAAAGAGTTGTAGGTGCTGCTAGAAGAATTGTTGAAGAAGTGGTACTTACGCTTGAGTGTCTCACCTTGGGGTGCCCCAGTGCCTTTAGTGAAAAAAAATGGATAGAGCCTTGAGGTTGTCTATTGACTTTAGATAGTTAAATAATTTTATAATAGAGAATAGGTACCCTCTATGGCACATTGATAATATTTTTGATCAACTAAAAGGAGAAAGAATATTTTCCAAGATTGAATTGAGGTCAAGTTACCATCAAGTGAGAATCCAAGAAGAAGACATGAGAGAAATGGCCTTGTAGACAAGGTATATCCATTATGATTTTATAGTGGTTCCATTTGGCTTGACAAATGCACCAGCTACTTTTATGTGTTTGTTGAATGGAGTGTTTATAGATTACTTGGAAAAACTTGTCATTGTCTTGTTGGTTGATATTCTTATCTACTCCAAGATAGAGGAGGGGCACAAGCAACATTTGAGGATGGTGCTACAAGTGTTGAGAGAGCACCAATTATATGCCAAGTTAAACAAGTATACTTTTTATCAAAGGAAAATCCATTATTTGGACCACATTGTCTCAGAGGAGGGCATACCAATGGAACCAGAGAAGATCGAGGCAATCAAAGGGTCGCCTCGACCAAAGAATGTTTAATAAGTGAGATCATTTACGGGTTTATCTGTATACTATAGGAGATTCATTAAAGGTTTCTCCAAGGTTTCATATTCAATCACTTCACGACAAAACAAGGGAACAAAGTTTGAATGGACTGCCAAGTGTGAGGAGAGTTTCCAGTACTTGAAGGAATTATTGACTAGTGCACCTATTTGAAAGGTTGTATATCCAGATGAGGATTTTGTTGTGTGTACAGATGCATGCAAGGAAGGTCTTAGTGGAGTCCTTACACAAAATGGGCATGTCATATGTTATGAATCGAGGAAGTTGAAATAACATGAGAGAAAGTATGCCACACATGACTTAGAATTGGTTTCCATAGTTCATGCCTTAAAAATGTGGAGGTATTATTTGATGGGAAGAAAATTTGAGTTGAGGATAGACCATAGTGGTCTAAAATACTTGTTTGAGTAGCCAACTAAATGCCAGGAAAACTAAATGGTTGGAATTCCTCAGCGAATATGAGTTCAACATCAAGCACATCAAGGGTAAAGAGAATAAATTGATTGATGCACTCAATAGAATGGTGCATGAAACACATGCTACAACAATTAATATGTGTTGTTTAGACTTGAAAAGTAGAATTATGGAAGTTGTGACATGATACCAACACTATCCACAAGTTAAAGAAGGCTTACAGCAGGGAAATGTACCATTGAAACTTAAAGACTACAGGATGGGAGAGGATGGATTCCTCTTGTTTAAGAACAACATTTAAGTTCCTAATTCTCCACAATTGATAAATTTAGTGTCGAAAGAGATGCACAATGTGCCATACGCTAGAAATCCAAGGCACCTAAATACAATTGTAGCTGTAAGGGGCTAGTATTTCTGGCTTGGAATGAAGAAAGATGTTGTTGATTACATAACCAGATGCATGGAATGTTAGAAGGTAAAGACTAAGCGTGAGCATCCAACAAGGTTGTTACAACCATTTCCCATTCCTGAATGGAAGTGGGAAGTAGTTACAATAGACTTCATCACTAAACTGCCCAGAACAACAAGACAACATGATTCCATCATGGTAGTGGTGGACAAGTTTACAAAGGTGACACATTTCATTCTAGTCAAGATGACTTACAAGGAAACCAACATTGCATAAATTTATATGAAAGAAATTGCTAGGCTACATGGTGTTCCTAAGGCAATAGTGTCAGACAAAGATCCCAAGTTCACTTTCAATTTTTGGAAGGGGTTGTTTAAGGGGTTTGGGAATAATATGAATTTCAACACAACATGTAATCTAGAGTCAGATGGGAAAATAGAGAGGATCAACCAAATCATTGAAGATATGTTGAGAATGTTTGTAATGGACAAGCTTTCAAGGTGGGAGGACTACATTCATCTAGTTGAGTCACTTATAACAATGGGTGTCATGCAGCATTGAAGATGAACTCATCTGAAGCCTTGTATGGCAGAAAATGCAAGATGTCAATGAGTCAGGATAACCTAGTAGACATAGTCGTTATTGGGCCAGAATTTGTAATGGAAATGGAAGAGAACATGGTAAATATCAGGTAGAATTTAAAGTTTGCACAAGATAGGAAAAAGAGTTATGCCAACAAAGGTAGAACACATAGGAAATTCAAAGTGGGTGAGCATGTGTTTTTAAAAGTAAAGGCTATAGGGAGCTCAATAAGATTGGTAAGTTTCCCAAAGTTGCCAACAAGATATTGTGGACCATTCAAAGTTATAGAGAGGATAGGCACAATTTCATACATGCTTTCATTGCTTGCATCCATGAGGATCCATAATGTGTTTCATGTGTCTTTATAGAAGAAGTATGTGCTCAATCCTAACCAAGTGATTGATTCGACTGTGATCTAGGTGGAGCATAAAGGGGACTTTCGAGTGGAGTTCTTACACATCCTAGACTAGAAATTCAAGGTGCTCAATAACAAATCCATCGACCTAGTAGAGGACTAGTGGACCTACTATGGTCCTGAATATTCCATGTGGGAGCACGACGAGGCCATGCGAGAGGAGTACCCACAAGTTTTTGTAAATTTTGTAGAAAAGTGAATGTACATTTGCTTTTTAGTGTACAAAGACTCCATTTTGGAAGTTGGATTTCATGGAGCCACATCAAAGACTTCATGTACAACCTGTGTTGGAGCCTTATAAGGGAAATGGGACACCTTGAGGGATCGCAGTGTAGAGAAGGAGGTACACTTCCTTGGGTTGTGTCGGTTGAGAGGAATGATATATTGTTGGTTAGAATTGATGTAGGAATCATTAAATTATAAAAGTGTCGAGTACGATACTGTGAACTTTTGTATGTATCAACATGTACACGTGTATGGTAATGTGCACCAAGGACGGTGAAAATAGTAGGGGGGGGGAATGTGACATCATTGTATTTAATACCGAAACTAGTGATGTTTATTGTAAATATGATGTATGGTCATGGCCAAGAAGTGTAATATGTAAAAATTGTATATAAAAATGAATAAAATAAAATGCATTGATTGTAGACAAACATGAACGAAGTCATGGGGAATAAGTTTCTACAAGATGGGGGGTCTAGGGGGGGATTATTCATGCCTATAAATGCCAGACCACCTTTCTCAATTATTTTGTATGAACCTTCTATTTTCCTTCTTGAATAGAACCAAAATCCAAATCGTTGAATGCATGTAAGAGGATTGGAGAGAAAAGTTACATCATAGATTTATTGAAAGCATGGGCCTGAGTGCAACAAACTTTGGGAAATGTGAGAGTCAACATGCATGTGAGAAAATAATATTTGAATAGGCAGAGATGGAAGTTTTTACAGTTGTTTAGAAGAAAGAAAAAATGTGTGGAGTGTTGGGAGAGAGCAAGCAACCACATTGGGTTTTTAGGGTAGTTCCTTGGAGCTAGTAAATGCATGAAGAATTAGGTTGTACGTCTGTAAGAGAAATTTCTATGGAAGGAAAGTTACCCAAGTGAGAAATTGAGTTGTTGATTTAATCTCTAACAACCCTTGGTATGATTTAATACCATGTTGATATTCATCCTATACTCAACACCCGATAGTTAGCTCAAAATAAAATCACTTTATCTACTAAAATCACAGTTGAGTAATCAACTAAACATGCAACCGAAGCATAAACTAGGAAACCAATTTGACACACAAGACACCAATATTTTTAGGTAAACTACCCTTGGAAAAAAACTTGGAGGGAAAACCCGTTCCAATATGTTTTTATTAAGGTCAAATTAAGGCTCCCGTAACAGGAAAAATATCTCACTAAGAGAATATGCACTGCAAACAAACATGGCAATGTTTGTGTTGTTGTACGACCTTGAATCAACACATTTATTGAGGTGTACGCAACTATCCTTCAGTAAACCCAAATATGTATGCGATTGTCTCCACTACGAACCATGTACATATACAGAAAACCTGTACGAAAAATCTTGTACGACGTGCCCCTTTCCTTTCGATTCTATCCTTTGAAATCCACCCGCGACTGCCTCTACTCTCTCTTTTCCTTGACATGTATGAATTCTAGATGGAAGTCCTTCTCTACCTATCCAAGATCTTGAATTGCCATCCTTTTTTATCCAACCCTCTCTTCACCAATACTTGGGTGGAATATCTTCACCAATACTTGGATGGAATCTCTTCACCCAACCTATGAGATATCCTCACTCTAGTGTAAGAAAAAGTCATTCTTTTCTCCTACACTCCTCAGACTAGAGAAAGTCCTTATTTGATATCCTTGACCTTGGTCTCTCACCAAAGTCTCAAATGTGTCAACTCCCTCAACACAAGTCTCTCACAAGTGTATCTCACACAAGTGTCTTCTCCTTCTCCCTAGCCTTGCTTTTATAATCATGAGTTACAATCTAAATCTAATCTCCAAAGTGATCCATGGTTGAGATTACTTCTCACACCCACTAAAGATTTAGATTACATGTTACATGGTAAGTACTTTTTGCATGTTCCTTAAATAAATCAATTCACTAATAAAAACACTTTTACTTTAATCAATTCCTTTTAACTAAAGTAAACTCAAGACTAGAATATTTTCGATGAATTCCACATCCTAGACACATGTCAATGCAGAAGTACCTGTCTGATTCTACCACTAACAACAACACTCCCTCTTAGTGAGGAATGTACTTCTCCCACCTGAAGTTGGATCAATATTCTCTACCATATATGCTACCATGCCTGCTCTCCAATACACCTGATTGGTTGCTCCCTATGACACAAAATATATCCTGGCATCATGATCTGACCTATCTCTAAAGACTCATTGCCTCTGAACATGCTCCTAAGATCCTCCTCTTCCTGAGCTTATTGCATGGACATCTTATACCATGACTCCTTGACACACTTGGAAGGTTTCTCCTTCCAATTTGAACCTGAATACTGACTCCCTCTGAGTTGCTCAACCTTAGGAGCCACCTGCTCCTTATTCTCTGACACTCTATGAATATCCATTGCTTGCATAGGTTGTCTTTTTTCCTATACAAGTTTCTCTCTCTAACTCCAAATATAGATGCTTTGTCTGAGTTAGATCCTCTACGCTTGATCAATGTCTTTCCATCATAGAATGCTATGTCAAATCCATTCTTCTCAATCACTGAAACTGAGATCACACTCCTCTTGAGTTATGGCACCCATAACACATTTTTCACTCTCAATGTGCCTCCTGACTCCAATTGGAATGGTATTGTTCCCGGTCCCTTCACTCCATGCTTAGTCCCCACATATAGTTCCACATGCATCACTGATTCAGACTCTGCGAAGCTCTCAAACACCTCTCATGCACCTGTCATATGACATGTGGCTCCACTATCTATCAACCATGCATTCATTGATATGATGCCCAAGGATGTATGGGAACCAATTAAGAACTTTGTTTGTTCAAACTTATTTCAAAACTCATCCACTTGAGTCTTTGTCTTTGCAGCTACCTCCAGTTGCATTTTGTTCCCACCCTTATTCTTGTGTGGACATTGACCTGCATAATGTCCAAACTTGTGACATGAAAAGCACTTGACTTTGTTGATGTCCTTCTTCTTCTTTCCATCTTGAGTGATAGACTCTCCACTGGAAATCTTCTTGAACTTGACCTTCCTTGCCTGGTTGGAAAGAGAAAGGTTCTCATCATGGATACTCTTCAAACCATCCCTGGACTCTAACTGAGTCTACTCCCGAATACAATCAATCCATAGTCTATCAAATCCTGGAATTGTCTCTCATGCATAGATCCCCTACACAAAAGGTTCCCAACACTTGGGAAGACCTCTCAGTGCTACATTCACCAACTTACCATCTTGTACTATCTCTCCAATGGTTGCAAGTTGATCTTGGATCTGTGTAATCTTCATAAGATAGTTCACAACCATGTCCTCATTGGGAACCTTGAAAACTTGAAGCTAGTGCTTCAAATGTAGCAACCTACCTAGATTCTTGTTTTGGTATAGACGCACCAAAGCATCATACATTTCCTTGGCAAATTTCTTCTCAACAATGTGTGGTATCAAGTGATCCTTTACAGATTCTCGCAACACCTGATTGGCCTTCACTTGCTTTTCCTTGTGAGCTTCCAATTCCTGCAAATCATTAGGAGTTGCAACCATAGCCTCAACATACTCTTTGAGGTCATTCTCCTCCAATAGAAGAAGAAACCTTGCCTTCCACACTTGGAAATTGGTTGCCCCTTCCAATATGTCCTCAATATTCAATGTGTTCACCATTGTGTCTCAAAGGATGACTCCCTCTCTCCTTAAAGCCTCGGCTCCAAGATCTGATTTGATAACCCTCTGTTGAAACTACTTGTTGTTCCTGAGATTACACTTAAGGCTCAAAGAGTAATGTCAAGGCATCAAGAATTTAAGGAATGTTTTAAAAGGTGTTTTTTCCTTCGTTAATTAAATGAGAATTAACCCTTAAATCAAATTAATAACTAAACATGACAGAGGATGTGTTTCGTCGTCTGAGTCGACTAATAAAATCAAGTGATGCGAGAGAAAATTATAAAATTGTTAAACAAAAGGAGGCATCAATGAAAGATGAATCTTACCTTGTTTACAGTATAAGAAAATATAGAATGCACCCTTGAAAGGATATAAGATACAGTGATCCAAGTAACTTGCAGGTCTTGTATTTACTAATAGCAAAGACAAAGGAAAAACTGCTTGCTTATCAAATAACCAATGAAATGTGATTACAGTAGATGTTATACTAAATTGTAACCACTCACTTATCAAGGAGTGATATAAAGAAAACTAGAGATATGGAATACAAAAGAAACACATAACTCAAACTGCACAAAATTTGGAATCCATGTCTGCACTTGTATTAATACTCACAAAAGGATGAGTTTTCTTAGTTACAATACGGCAAGAAGAAGCCCGTGTTAAGTCTTTGAAATATGTATTTATACAAAAAATGTTCTCAACACTAAGCGGTTGGAATTCTCCTTATTTCTAAAACAGTAAATATTACAATATATGAAATTTGAAATCCTTCACTTGCATCTCCCCTGTCTCTTCAACACGTTGGCAGAGACTTTTCTCCTTCTTGTTCTCCAGCTCAAAAATAGTTGGTCTCTAATCACGATCTGAGTACATGATATGCCCACATCGTCTCATTTGTTCCCAGATGTGTTGGCTTTCCCCTGCTCGACACATTGTACACATTTGCCTACGAACTGCACCACCAATCTGGAAGGCTCAGTTGTGTCATTTGCCTCAAAAGTATACAACTTATTTTCTAAGTGAGTCAACCTATCTTCCATTCTCTTGTCTTCTGAATATGTAGACTGTAGTTGTAGACTAGGACTGACTATCCATATATGAATCTGGGTAATATCAATTTGTTTCAACTGCAAGGTTTCAACTTGAGCCTCTTCCATGTTTGTCCTGAAATCAAGTTGATTTTTTTCTATGTCAACTTGCCCCAGGACCTCAGAGATATTATCTTTTTCGAGGCCTAATGACTCTTTGTCGAGTGAATGAAATGCTTCTTCACAAGCTTTCTTTACTTCCTTATCCAACCTTTTACTTTCAGCTATGTTAGCCTCTCGGGTCTTCAGTATTATATTGCCTCTAGTTTGCTCCGAAAGAGACAATCTAGAGACCATGGCTACTTCCTCTTTTGTTGATGACACAACTGCCTCCTAGAAAGTAGCTTGAGCAATGATGGCCTCTCTCTCCTTTAAGAAAATGTTATTTAAGGATTGGTCTACCACTCAAAAATGGTTTTGGACACCTTCCACCTTAGTAAAAAGGCTTTGTTTTGTTGATTCTAGTTTTTTCGTGCACCTCCAGTGCCTGAGCTTGGAAAACTTCCATATCTACAACCATGTTTTCAGTTAGGTTTATTTTGGCCTGTAGTCGTTTTAACAACTCTCCCTGCTGACTGGCCCATTCTCTACTTGCCTATGCATTCTTATGCATTTCATCGAGACTGAATTTGACCTGTTGAATTTCCCGTCTATCACAAGCTCTAATTTTCTCAAAACTCATATTCATCTCACTCCTGACATTATGTTCCATAGTCTTGAATTGATTTTGCAATTGGCTCACCAACAGATCCTTATGCTTCAATTGTTCTTTCAGGTTCCCAACTGAATACTGGTTTGTTGTTGCAAAAGCTCCTAGTGAGCCTGCCACCTCTGTAGCAAAGTCTGCCTCTTCTAAGGCATGTCCGTCAAGTAGCACCATGTGTCTCTTGACAATTTCACCCTCCTTTTGGTACATTTCTCTTTTTACCATGGCCCTCCTTTTCTTACTGAAGAAGAAATTAGAAGGGGGCATCTCTTCGGCTGAAATAGGTGTAATATCTTCTATGAATACTACTTCGGCACTCGGGTTCCCTCTACTGAACTGTAAGGGTGTGATAGATTGGATAGGGCTGCCTATCTCGGTGGATGGTTGTTTCCCGGCTGTGTCGGTAGTTGATTTGCTTGGTGTGGATAGTGGCTTTTCTTCTCCCTTTTTTATCAAGGCCTCAGTCTGAGCTTTAGCTTGATCACTTGGTGGATTTGTCAATGTGGTGTCTCTTTTCTGAGTCAAAACCTCAGTCTCCTCCAAATTTTCTTGAGCATCCTTTCCACTAGAGCTCCTTATTTCTAAACTCTGGACCTCAATTTTCTGTGCAACTAGAGGTGTTGGGGTTTCTCCTTGCAAAACATTAGGAAGGCCATTTCTTCGGTGCCTTTGGAAATTATAGAATTCAACCAACTTATCTGGAGCCAGAGTTTGGACTCGGCTCAAAAATTCCCGATAGGATCTTGCTCCTCGGAATATATCATCCTGGGGAGAATCTTCATGCTCATATCTTTTCAAATTGTAAAGGGCCATGTGATTTCCTACGATCTTCTGAGGATCGTGCTTCTTGAATTCTATATTGACAAGTTTGATTTCCTCCAGGGATGCGGCCTCTACTTTCGAATGTTCAAAATCTAACAACGAAAACATGCCAATCTACAAGGGAAAAGTGGGCCATACCCTTTTCTGCACTACCTTCAGTTCCTTGTTGATTCCCCCAAGCACAGTTTGATGCGCTACTTCATGACACAACAATTAGTCTGGTAAAAACTTTAGCAAGGCATGTGGAGGAACTGAAAAACCAAAAACCCTGATATAAGAAAAATTCTCTTCAATATACCAATCTGCTATCTTCCCCAGGTTGGTCACTATTTTGTCAGATATCCTGGGAGGTGGGCACAAATATATAGAAACATGCATCGACACCACCACAAAATTGTAGATTTCATAGAAGAAATCTTTCGCTTTATCTTCTCGTAGCTCCGAATGATAAATATGTATTGGTTTGGCACTGGTCGGAGTCCAGCTCCAACCCATCAAAGGAAAAAGTTTCATAAAACAAATGACATCCATAAGGTATGCCGACATGTAAAACGGAGCAAGTCATCCTTTGGCTTTCAACATCTGATATTTAGTGATTTCCTTGGACAAACTATCTGATAATATCTTGGCCCAATTGAATGAAAAACCCTCTGCAACTTCGTGCATGATCGATACCCATGATAACAGGAAGTGGGCAGAGTTTTCCCTCCCGAAAAGTCTACAGAGCATCATGGCCACATACATCATATGAGAGTCTAATGATGCAGTGGCGTATATGCCATGGGTGTCTGCTCTGAATTTCTCAGGGCATGCCCACCAATCTTTGATCAAGTCAGGGTAATTATTTACACCTTTTGGGCACTCTTCTTTATCGAAGTCCTTTAAGAAAGGGGTATTATAATTGTGTTTGAATGTTGGGGACAATTTGTACATCACTTGTATATGTTCTAGGTGGAAAGATCCAACAACATCTTTCTGTGAATTGTAGATGGACCTGGTCGCGACATCAACGTTCTCTAGGGCCCAACCTATCATGACCTTATACGGCATAAGCCTCGGTCGTGTGGCTATCTTATGCAGCTCTGATTGAGCTACATATTTGAGCTTCGTTTCCTGAGTTTCGATCCCCTCATTATCTGACTGTTTTGGACAGTTGTCCAGTTCATATTGTAGGATATCGCATACATGCATCCAGGTTTTTATGGTCTCCACAACTCTTGGCGATGTGTCCAAGAGCACATTTGTGCTTTGTCTCGAGCTCTCACCTATCCCTTTAACCATTTTTCACAGAGCCATGATAGTAGTAAACTTAGCACTGTGTTACCTATCACAGAAAATGCACAAAACTTATTATCTCGCTAAGCTTGCTCTGTGAAAAACACGAATGGAATTCAGAATGAAAAATCTTCTTCACCTTAAGTGCATCAACTTGTGTATACCTTCACTGGCAATGTGTTTACTTCCCTTAATGAAAATATTTGGGCGATGATCTGGGATCTTATTTGATATCATTTTCCCTAGATCAACTATTAATGCCATTAATGGCTGGTGGTTCGTGATTGGGAAAAGCATAGATGAAAATTTAAATTTATCCGAACGATGATTCAACGAAAGATTAACATGAGATTAATTATGTTTAACCTGTTAATTAATCATGTTTAAGCTTAATTCTTTTCGGACCTTCGGGCCTCGGGGTATCTGATAACATCTTTATATATGATTCTCAATGCTCAAAACCATGAAAGGATTAATTAATCGTTAATTGTCTTTAATATTTAATTAACTCTTTTTAACGCTTAAGACATTTCGAGAGTTCGGGTTTCGTGAATTCATAATGGGATGGATGGTAAATACCTGAACTCCGAGTGTGTGAAGCTATTAATTACCCTTAATTGAGATTAGTTTATTTAACCAAGGTTTAATATTTCGAGACTTCACGTTTCTTAGATTTACAAGTTAGATCTTCTGTCATTTTCCCGAAGGGCCGCTTCCTGTAGTGACGTGTTAAATATTAGCGAGATATACATGTATACGGTGACTAGGATCGAACGCTTTTTACGTATCAGGACTTCGAAGGTGAGGCATGTTAAAACGCCTGAAGTATGAAACTTCGAAACTCGAAACTCCGAAGTATTCTTTATTGATTTGACAATTTGAAGAGTAAGCGGCTCCATAACTTCTAAGAGATTAGGATTGTTTGATTGGATGGAAGACTTCATCAACGGTGAGAATCAAGTGCGTGTTGTTTTTATTTAAATGATAATGAAATCTATTTAAGGCCTAAAGTTTAGAAATATATATGTGTTCCAACATAGGCTCCATCTGGGGATCGTGTCTCCTTGCAAGACGCAGAAGAACAATAGACCAAGTGCCTTTATTGTGTAAATGGAGTCATTATTGCATTTCTATGAAACACATTCGGAAAAGGATCATTATGAGAAAATAGTTTCAACCAAAACTTAGAAAACCTTTAAAACACATCAAATCATTGACCTTCAGTTAGACTAATTGAAATTCCTCTTTCTTAAAACTGTATTCGGATTTGCTTAAGATAATCAAAGTAACTTTAGCCGAAATATCTAGTTTTGATCGATTTCATTTGCATCAAGGTTAAGAGTATGTAACATAATTTCTTAGTGGGATCCCTCATTGGTTCAGAATGTAAATATTACTGGAAAAAAAAATAGATGTCAGAGTATATCATGTAGATTCATATGATAGCCATACATATATCATAGACATTGCTTCACTGCCAGCGAGCCTATTCAGTACCCCGGTGAAGTTATCTATTTTTCCCATTGAATTTCCTTTCACCACTTCAATTTAGCAATTTTTCATTTAAATGCTGAGATGAAGGAAATCATTTAATGAATTTCCTTTCATCATCTCTTTTTGGACAAAATGGGAGCAATCGATTTTTCGAATTTCTTTTCACCATTTGCCTTGGACTAGATGGGGGCAATCATTTCATGAATTTTCTTTCACCATCTTTCTTATATTTTAATACACGAAGTGGGGGCAATCAATCTGTATATAACATACAAGGGGTGATATCTGTTTAAGATATTCAAGGAAAGGTCTGTCATAATTTTTTAGTATACTTTGAAACTAATTTTCTTTTAATCTTCAATACATCTTCACCCATTGAGAATATTTTACAGGGGATTTTAAATTTTAGGGATCAAACTTGAGCGAACTAGTCAGTTTATAACTAGATAACATAGCTAAAGTTATTAGGATTAGCTTAGGCATACTTTCTTTTAGTTAATTTAAAAGGGATGTATAAATTTTCGCCTAACATTATTGAAGACATGTTTCTGAGTTTTCTGAGTTAAGGCAAAATCCTTTCTCTTTATGAAGACCAGGGAGGGGTATTGAGAAAAGTAGGAAAATAAAGCTCTTAGGATGCGCAGAATAAAATAGAAAGAATATTCAAAAGTTCTGTTGCAAACGAGGTTAATCTCACACAAGCTTATTCATTGATTCTCGTATTTTCTTTAAGGTCTTTTTATTTTTTATTTTAATTTTATCCAAACTCAGAGGAAACTTTTAGGATTAGGTTGTGATTCTTCTATTCCTCTTGTTGTTGATCAAGTGACAATATTTGTATGGATGAGACTTCTTTAATACTTAGTGATATCCCCTTAAAATTTCACTTGGGTCAGTAGGGCAGAAGCTCATACCTCAGATTCTCTTTATATTTTCAACCAAGTAAACTATTTATTTATCACCTGTTTTGAGAGAAAGCTAATGTCCTGAAAAGTGAGTGTTAGCTTCTGATACATCCTTATCTCTCAATTATCAGTAAGCCTTCTGCATAAAAATAAACATGAGAAATGTCAGAAACCTCTGAAAAAGAAATGGTAGGTATTACTTGTTTTTTCAAATTTCTGTTTTTTTTATAAAATCAATAAACCCGACCATATTTACAGTGAAAGTAAAAACTTACCAAAGAAACAAAAAATTGCAAATCAAAACACAAAAATCAAACCGGTATGTACAATGAGAGTTTGAAAACTGATTATTGCATGAAGTTCTTGAGGTAACGCCCGTTGATAGGGGCATTAAGGATTTTCCCATCGAGGTTTTCTAATAAGAATGAGTTATTTCCCTCGAAAGACGTGATCTTGAAAGGCCTACACCAGATGTGATCGAACTTGCCATGATTTCCAGCGTCCTCTTTCCTAGCATCAAATTTCAAAAGTGGGTCTTCAAGAAGGAAATCCCTATCTTTGGATTTTTTTATCAAACAGAGCTTTCATGTTGTCTTGATATTTCTGAAGTTTCTCATCCACTTCAGCTCTGTTTTGTTGTACCTCAATTAACTGGTTTATTCTTCTGGTAACATCGTTAGGATCCTCCTTTGAGTCTTGCCAAAGATTCATTACAGGTAGAGCGATATTTATGGGGAGGACTACGTCAGTACCGTACACCATTTGGAAAAGAGACATTCCGATTGATTTCTTAGTGCCGATTCGATTTGCCCACAAAGCGTATTTCAAGTGAACATGCTAGGCTTTCTTATTCTCAGTCAACACCTTTTTAATTATAGTGATCAAGCTCACATTTGATGATTCAACTAATCCTTTGCCTTGAGGATAGTAGGTTGTGGAATGTCCTAGTACAATATTGTACTTTTGAAAAAAACTGACCATCTCCATGGATTTGAAGGCTTGGACATTATCAGTAACCATCTTTTGAGGACAGACAAATCTAGATAAAATGTTTTCTTTTAAGAAATTGATCACCACTGAGTCTGTAGAATTTCGTGTCAGAATGGCTTCTACCCATTTAGTGAAATATTATGTGGTCGTTAAGATCCATTTATGTTGTGCACTTGAATGCGGATGGATTTCTCTAATGAAATCGAGACTCCATTGTTGAAACAGAGCTTTTGTTTTGACCAGAATCAAGGGTAGTGCGTGAAGCTTTTGTTTGCTTGAGAATAATTGACAGGAGTTACAAGCTTTGAATTTAGTATTCACATCAGTGAACAATTTTGGCCAATAGTATCCATCTCTCATGATTTTATAGGTCGTTTCTCTCCATGCGTGATGTCCTCCACACACCCCTTCATGAAACTCATTTATGACATTCTCTATTTCGGATTCGATTAACCAGCTTAACAAAATTCCTAGGGGATCCTTCCAATATAATTGGCTATCATTGATACAATATTTTACCGTGTGCAACTTCAACGTTCTTGCCTTGGAAGGAGTCATGTCATTTGGACACTAAAGACTCAGGAGATATGAAACTATGTCTCCATACCAAGTCGAGGAAGAGAATTTTTCTTGAATCAGAGTCGCAGGTATCTGCACATCAAATTCTTCTATATCTGGAAAGTCTTCATAAGTTTGCAGATGATTTATCCCTAGTGCTCTGAAATTTGATTTGGCTAATAGCTTAGCCAGGCCCTGACCCTTGACGAGTTTGGTCGGTTTTACCTCAAGGTCGAATTCCTGAATTTTGGCTAACCATCGGCCTCTTTTTCCATCACTGTCGGGCTGAACCAATATGTCCTTGACTGCACTGGTTGGTACATAGGAAATCACCTTCGAATGAAGCACATTAGTTCTGAAATCTTTGAGGGCTTTCACCATTGCTTATGCTTGTTTTTCCAGTATATCATATCTCAAATCTATGTGTCTAAGAATTTTACTGAAAAATTCTATCGGCTGCTCAAAACCTTCATCGTTCTTCTGTAAGAGCATGGTCACAATAGTATGTTTGGAGGTAAATGAAAAAATCAAGAACTCTTTCGTATAATCTGGGTTGGCTAGCACCAGTGCTTCTTCTATCATTTTCTTGATACATTCGAAAGATGTTTTAGCCTCGGTCGTCCATTTGTCCTCGCTATCCTTTTTTAGCATATCTGTAATCAATTTAACAATTTCATCGAAATTTGGAATGAATATTCTTAAAAAAATTATTTTTCCTAAAAAAGACTGAATTTCCTTTCTATTTCTAGGAATATTTATTGTATCTATGGCTTCAACCCTTTTTGGATCAATTTTGATTCCTTTCTTAGATAGTATATGACCCAAGAGTTTACCTTCCTGCATTGCAAAATGAGATTTCTTGGGATTTAGGGACAAACCGAATTTCTGGCATTTCTCGAACGTCTGTTTGAGGTGTACCAAGTGCTCTGCATCAGAGTTACAAAAAACAGTTAAATCATCAAGATATATAATGACAAACTTATCTCTTTCGCCGACAAAGGCTATGTCCATCGCTCGTTGAAAAGTGGCCCCTACGTTCATCAAACCGAATGGCATTTTGTCATACATGACCATATCCCATGGAGTGGTAAACGCGGTTTTCTCTTTGTCATCTTCGTGGACCGCAATTTGATTGTAATCTGAAAAGCCATCAATCATAGACATTCAGTTAGCCCCGACCACTTTTTCCAGAACGTGATTCATTTTAGGGAGCGGATAATTGTCTTTAAGAGATGATCTGTTTAGGTTCTTGAAATCCACATAGAGTCTCATTTCATCGTTCTTTTTTCTAACTGTAACTAAATTAGCAACCCACTCGGAATATCTGAGTGGAACAATAATTTTTTCATCTAGGAGCTTTTTTACCTCTCTTTCTAATACAGGCAGGAGTATCGAGTTTATCTGTCTGAGCTTTTGCCTGAAAGGTTTGATGCCCGGTTTCAAAGGGATTTTATGCTCGATAACAGTGGTATCATAAGTTTTCAGTTCATCATAAGACCAAGAGAAGACATCTTTGTATTGTTTGAGTAACTCAACATATTTGCTTTTCATTTCGAGTGAAAGGTATCTAGAAATTTTGACCGGTTTGGGGTTTTCCTTAGTGCCTCTGTCACAATCTTCAACCTCTTCGGGCTGAGGTTGCAAGGTAGACTTCAAAGGTATATCGTCCTTATCAAATAATCTTTCTAACAGAATTAGACCCTTAGAAATTTGATTATTCATTAACACAAACATGTGATGCTTAGCGATCTTATCTTGGAACTTCTGAGGATTTTCGCCTTCTTGCATGATCTAGGTAGGGTCATATTGATTTTCCTGGTCAATGTGTGTTTCGAAAAATTCATCCACCATTTCTAGAAACTGCTTGATCTGTCCATCGTCTTCAAAAACCTGCCAGTGTTGGACATTATTTGGTATTGAAGGCCTGTGCCTCATTTCTATGTGGTATTTTATCTTCAAGACTATAGGTGGCATAAAAGTAGCAGCCACTTTTGCTAGGGATTCAGCTTGTTGATTTTCTTCCCTGGGAATATTATGAATATTTAACGATGAGAAAAAAAATTGTACGACCTTAGCCTTGGATGTTTGGCTTGATACTGCTGCCTTATCTATTTTACAATTAATTATGCATCGTCGTAAACTATTAGATTTTCAATTTTCAACTTCCTAGCAGCCTCCAATCCTAATATCAGAGATTCATATTCGCATACGTTATTGGTATAGTCAATGTACCAATGTAACCTATATTAGAAAGGAATTATGAATTCATCTCCGGGTGCCACAAAAAGCACTCCATCTCTGGCTCTTCCCAAGACGAAGCACCGTCAAAAAACATTTTCCAGACCCCTATGCTATTTACATTTTTGTTTGTTTTTTCAACTTTTTTGTTTTATTTTTCTGAATCATTTTCTTCTGTACATTCATCAAAACCATCATCAATGGATAATATACAGTTTCCTAAATTTTGATCTGCGACATAAACCGGATAATTATTTAGGTTCTGTAGGTCACTTACAGTATACATCAACCTTGTCTCTCTGTATAGACGGGTGAACTGTCCACTGAAGATCGGGATTGTAACATATTTCATGTCTAATTGAATCAATCATCCAAGTTTGGCACCCCAAGACCTAGATAACAACATGTCATATTTTGCAAGAACATCATCAACGACTACATCCATGAGAATGCTCTTCACAGGGATCTACGCAAGATTAACCACCAAATATTTTATCATACCAAGACATTTAACTTTTCTTGAATCAAAATAATACAGATCTCGGTATGGTCTGGTAACCTCGAGGCCTAGTTTCTCCATAATGACTTTGGGCATGAAATTGTGAGAGGCTCCAGAATCCAATATATAGTTATGGAGTAGGTGATCATGCATAGTTAGCATAATATAAAAAGGAGCAACAGGGTATTTAGCATTTTCAATATCAGAGCCAAACATTATAGTAGGTATATCATCTTCTAAATTAATAGTATCCGCATGACCTTCAGTATCTGAGAAATTTATCATTTTGGCAAATTTTTTTCTATACATCGGATTTTTTGCTAATTCAACCAAGGGCACATGAATTTTTATTTTATTAATTTCATTTTCCAGATTGAAATTTCAAATTTTCTTTTCGGCCTCTCTGGTTGGGATATATGTTTCTCTTTTTTCTTGTCTATTGGTTTGTGTTGCTTTGGTTTCGGCTGTCTTTGTTTTGGCAGCTTGTGTTTCAGCTGTTTTGTCTTGGAAGCTTGAGTTTCAACTGTTTTTGTCTTGGCATCTTGTGTTTCAGTGGATGTTTGAGCTGCCTCATTTGTTTTATTTCTCGACAAGATCTTCCTTGGTGGAGCAGTTGTATAATTTTTATCTCTAGGCCTTAAATTATATTTTTTTTTAAGCAGCCATTATAGAGTCGGCGATTCCTTGATAATCAGATTCTCCCATATTATTGATACTTACCTCATTTCCAAACAATGTTTCTTGATCTAAATAACTTTCGTAATATTGTCTGGTTAGGTGAGATTCTTGATCGTTATCACTAAGGTTGTCAATATCTTCATCTAACCCCTCAAAGACTTGTACATCATCACTTTGCATAAAGTTTTTTGTTTTGAAAGGAGCTTTGATTTTCTGATCTTTGTTTTTTACTGGTCTCTGTTGGACCTGAGGATTGGGATTCCTTTTGAATTCTCTCCTAGAAAAAATATCAGGTTTAGCCTGGTCCAATTCCATTCTGGAGATTTTGTTTGATAATTCTTGAATTATTTTAGCCATGTCATCCATTTTGTCCTCCGCGAACTTCCCAGATCCGGAAGTTCCATCTTGTTCCATAAAGTGTTTGGTTTCTTTGCTTCCCGTTTCGACCTTCGCTTTTAGTTTACCTGATTCTATCATGTTCGATTCAATTTCGATGGCGTCGTCTTGCATTCTGGTGAGATCAGTCGATCTCCTCTCCCTCAAAAGTAAGGCAAAGTCGAGCTCGAAATCCCCTGCGAAAGTCACCTTAGCTGTAGGTTGAGAGGGTTTGACCTCTACTGAGTTTTTATGGTATATTTTATTAAACCTTTAGGTGAATTCTAGGACTGACTCGAAATTCTTCTTCCTCAGATCCCTGGATTCCATCAGATAGTATAAATGATCTTTCTTCTCTCCCCACTGCCTTAAAAAGGCATTTTCTAGCACGTCATAAGATGATATAGAACCTACCTGAAGCCCTCTAAACCAGAGTCTTACTTGACCTTCAAAAGTTTGTACCAGAAGTCTTGAATAAACATCCTCATGCCCAATGCTGAGGATATCAACGAATTGGTCAAAAAAAATTATGTGCTCTGTGGTAGTTAAATCTCCCTCTCCCGTGAATTTTGATAAGTTCTTCATATAATTTTTTGGTAAATCATGAAGGAGAGGGGGAAGGACTAAAGGAGCGTATTTGGCTGCCACTTTGGAAAAAATACTAGGGGGGCAAGTGGTGGTCCTTGACCGCCTCCTCCTCCAGCACCGCCTCTGGTGCCACCTCCTCCAATAGTAGCCATTTGGTGTCGAGGGGATGAACTTCAAGAGTTAAAGAGAGGGTTTTCCTAAACTGCTACTGCCTCAGGATGAAGTGAAGGAGCCTCTGGAAACTGATCGTTAGGAGACAAAAAATATGAAAAGGGGGGAAAAGGGAAATGAGGGCTGGGTTCTTCAGATTTACAAGATACATAAACAAGAGAACCAACAGGAGTTGAATCGGGGTAAGAGATATAGTCCTCAAAGTTTTCGAGAGCTAAAACCTTTACTTCAGGGACCAACAGAATATCAATAAAAGCAGGTATCAAAAGGGATATTTTACCTTTACTATTCAAGGGGGAAGTCGAATCGATCTCGGCTTTAATCTTGGATAGAACCAACTCGGGGTTTATGGTTTCAGCTGCAAGCTTCTCAGTTGATGTACCTCCGAAGTGGCTTTGTGTACAACCTTCTTGCGAGGTTAACTATTCAAGTGGAACCTTAGCATTAGTTTGCACGGTTTTGGGTTGTTAAACCTTACTTGTGGATGCAGCAGTCTGCTTGAGGTATCCCCTTGGTTTTAATATCTTTTCGGGATCGGATACAGGTGTAGTTTGTTGATCGTCTAGGTTCTTCTTGATATTATTTCTACCGAATGCCAGTTTATCTATAGTGGAGTCACCAAGTGAAAGATATAATTTAGCCTTATAAATGTATTCAATCTTTGTTCACTGTCAAATATAGAAACTTACCATGTCGTTCTCCCAGGGAAAAATAACTTTATTTCTCTGTCCCCGGCAACGACGCCAAAAAGATGTTGTTCCTGAGATTACACTTAAGGCTCAAAGAGTAATGTCAAGGCATCAAGAATTTAAGGAATGTTTTAAAAGGTGATTTTTCCTCAATTAATTAAATAAGAATTAACCCTTAAATGAAATTAATAACTGAACAGGACAGAGGTCGTGTTTTGTCGTCTGAGTCGAGTAATAAAATCAAGTGATGCGAGAGAAAATTACAAAATTGTTAGAAAAAATGAGGCATCAATGTAAGATGAATCTTACCTTGTTTACAGTAGAAGAAAATATAGAATGCACCCTTGAAAGGATATAAGATACAGTGATCCAAGTAGCTTGTAGGTCTTGTATTTAATAATAGCAAAGACAGAGGAAAAACTACTTTCTTATCAAATAACCGATGAAACGTGATTACGATAGATTTTATATTAAATTGTAACCACTCACTTATCAAGGAGTGACATAAAGAAAACTAGAGATATAGAATACAAAAGAAACACATAACTCAATCTGCATAAAATTTGGAATCCATGTCTGCAGTTGTATTAATACTCATGAAAGGATGAGTTTTCTTAGTTACAATACGGCAAGAAGAAGCCCGTGTTAAGTCTTTGAAATATGTATTTATACAAAAATTGTTCTCAACCCTAAGCGGTTGGAATTCTCCTTATATCTAAAACAGTAAATATTAAAATATGTGAAATTTGAAACGCTTCACTTGCATCTCCCCTATCTCTTTGCCACGTTGGCAGAGACGTTTCTCCTTCTTGTTATCTAGCTTAGAAACAATTGGTCTCTAATCACGATTTGAGTACATGATATGCCCACATCGTCTCATTTGTTCCCATACGTGTTGGCTTTCCCTTGCTCGACACATTGCACACATTTGCCTACGAACTGCACCACCAATTTTGAAGGCTCAGTTGTGTCATTTGCCTCAAAAGTATACAACTTATTTTCTAAGTGAGGCAGCTTATCTTCCATTCTCATGTCTTCTGAATATGTAGACTATAGTTTCAGACTAGGATTGACTATCCATTTATGAATCTGGGTCTTATCAATTTGTTTCAACTACAAGATTTCAGCCCAACCCTCTTCCATCTTTGTCCTGAAATCAAGTTGATTTTTTGCTATGTCAACTTGCCTTAGAACCTCAAAGATATTATCTTTTTCGAGGCCTAATGACTCTTTGTCAAGTGAATGAAATGATTATTCACAAGATTTCTTCACTTCCTTAGCCAACCTTTTACTTTCATCTATATTAGCCTCCCAGGTCTTCAGTATTATATCGCCTCTAGTTTGCTTCGAAAGAGACAATCTAAAGACCATGGCTACTTCCTCTTTTGCTGATGACACAACTGCCTCCTAGAAAGTATCTTGAGCAATGATGGCCTCTCTCTCCTTTGAGCAAATGTTATTTAAGGATTGGTCTACCACCCGAAAATGGTTTTGGACAGCTTCCACCTTAGTAAAAAGACTTTGTTGTGTTGATTCTAGTTTTTCGCGCACCTCCAGTGCCTGTGGAAATTATAGAATTCAACCAACTTATCTGGAGCCAGAGTTCGGACTCAGCTCAAAACTTTATGATAGGATCTTCCTCCTCGGAATATATCATCCTAGGGAGAATCTTCATGCTCGTATCTTTTCAAATTGTAAAGGTCCATGTGATTTCCTACGATCTTCTAGGGATTGTGCTTCTTGAAGTCTATATTGACAAGTTTGATTTCCTCCAGGGTTGTGACCTCTACTTTCAAATGGTCGAAATCTAACAGGGAAAACATGCCAATCTGCAAAGGAAAAGTGGGCCATACCTTTTTCTACGCTGCCTTTAGTTCCTTGTTGATTCCCCCAAGCACACTCTGATGCGCTACTTCACGGCACACCAATCGGTCTGGTAAAAACTTTGGCAAGGCATGTGGAGGAACCGAACAACCAAAAACCCTGATATAAGAAAAATGATCTTCAATACACCAATCTGTTATCTTCCCCAGGTTGGTCACTATTTTTTTAGAGATCCTGGGAGGTGGGCACCCATATATAGCAACATGCGTCGACACCACCACATAATTGCAGATTTCATAGAAGAAATCTTTCACTTTATCTTCTCGTAGCTTCGAATGATAAATATGTATTGGTTCGAAACTGGTCGGAGTCCAGATTTAGCCCATCAAAGGAAAAGGTGTCATAAAACAAATGGCATCCATAAGGTATGCCGACATGTAAAACAGGGCAGATTGTCCTTTGGCTTTCAACATCTGATATTCGGTGATTTCCTTGGCCAAATTGTCTGATAATATCTTGGCCCAATTGAATGAAAAACCATCTGCAACTTCTTGCATGATCGATACCCATGATAACAGGAAGTGGGCAGATTTTTCCCTCCCAAAAGGTCTACAGAGCATCATGGCCACATACATCAAATGAGAGTCTAATGATGCAGTGGTGTATATGCCATGGGTGTCTACTCTGAATTTCTCAGGGCGTGCCCACCAATCTTTGATCAAGTCAGTGTAATTCTTTACACCTTCTGGACACTCTTCTTTATCGAACTCCTTTAAGAAAGCGGTATTATAACCGTGTTTGAATGTTGGGGACAATTTGTACATCAGTTGTATATGTTCTGGGCGGAAAGATCCAACAACAGCTTTCTGTGAATTGTAGATGAACCTGGTCACGACGTCAACGTTCTCCAGGGCCTATCCTATCATGTCGTTATACGGCATGAGCCTCGACCGCGTGGCTATCTTATGCAGCTCTGATTGAGCTACATATGTGAGCTTTGTTGCGTGAGTTTCGATCCCCTCATTATATGAATCTTCTGGAAAATTGTCCAATTCATATTGTAGGATATCGCATACTTGCGTCCAGGTTTTTATGGTCTCCACAGCTCTCGGCGATGTGTCCGAGAGGACATCTGTGCTTTGGCTTGAGCTCTAACCCGTCCCTTTAACCATTTTTCACGGAGCCATGATAGTAGTAAACTCAGCACTGTGTTACCTGTCACAGAAAATCCACAAAACTTACTATCTCGCTAAGCTTGCTCTGTGAAAAACGCGAATGGAATTCAGAATGAAAAATCTTCTTCACCTTAAGTGCATCAATTTTCATATACCTTCACTGACAATGTGTTTACTTCCCTTAATGAAAAGATTTGGGCGATGATCCGGGATCTTATTTGAAATCATTTTCCCTAGATCGGCTATTAATTCCATTAATGGCTAGTGGTTCGTGATCAGGAAAAGCATAGATGAAAATTTGAATTTATCCAAATGATGATTCAACGAAAGCTTAACATGAGATAAATTATGTTTAACCTTTTAATTAATCATGTTTAACCTTAACTCTTTTCGGACCTTCGGGCCTCGGGGTATCTGATAACAGCTTGATATATGATTCCCGATGCTCGAAACCACGAAAGGATTAATTACTCATTAATTGTCTTTAATCTTTAATTAACTCTTTTTATCACTTAAGACATTTTGAGAGTTCGGGTTTCGTGAATTCAGAATGCGATGGATGGTGAATACCCGAACTCTAAGTGTGCGAAGCTATTAATTACCCTTAATTGAGATTATTTTATTTAACCAAGGTTTAATTTTTAGGGACTTCGCGTTTCATGGATTCACAAGTTAGATCTTATGTCATTTTCCTGAAGGGCCTCTTCCCGCAGTCACGTGTTAAAGCTTAGGGAGGTATACATGTATATGGTGACTAGGATTGAACTCTTTTCGCGTATCGGGACTTCGAAGGTGAGGCATGTTAAAATGCCTGAAGTATGAAACTCCGAAGTATTCTTTATTGATTTGACTCTTTAAAGAGTAGGAGGCTCCATAACTTCTAGGAGATTAGGATCGTTTGATTGGATGGAAGACTTCATCAACTGTGAGAATCAAGCGCGCGTTGTTTTATTTAAACGAGAATGAAATCTATTTAAGGTCTAAAGTTTAGAAATATATATGTGTTCCAACACTACCCCTGTACTATCTTGTACGACCCTATATGTTACTGTCAACACTGTGACTCGCGTATGTACGTGACTGTCACCACCGTGACCCATGTATGTACATGACTATCTCCATTGTGACCTGCATACACCTCTGTAAACCTCCAAAAACCTTATTCTGCCTCGATTTCATGGCTTCACCAAAATTTATCCTTTGATTTCTGCCTCTTGAATATAGATCTTCTTGCAATTGTTGAGATTTGTGCTCTTGTTTTCCTTTCTTCAATGCCCTAGATCTCATACCATGTTGATTTAATCTCTAAAAACCCTTGATATTTTCTAAAACCATGTTGATATTCATCCTCTAATCAACACCCGACAGTTAGCTCAAAATAAAATCACTTTATCTTCTAAAATCACCGTTGAGTAATCAACTAAACATTCAGTGGAAGCATAAACTAGGAAATGAAAATCCCACACATAAGACACCAATATTTTTGGGTAAACTACCCCTAGAAAAACCATGGAGGGAAAACCAGTTCCAATATGCTTTTATTACTGTCAAATTAGGACTCAAGAGGGAGACTTGCAGATCTGGAAGCAGTCAACTTAGATGAGAGAAAAATTGCAATATCTATGGTTGCAGCAAACTGGAGGAGTATAAAAATTATTGAGGTTTCCATCAATGACAAAGCGGAAGTTTGTTGGAAAATTGTTGTCATTGATGTCAAAGACAGGGGAAGACTATGAAGGCCCAAGAGAAATGTACTGCAAATCGAACCAGACATAGGAAGAAGAGAAGTAGAGGGTTTTCGAGGAGTGTGTGTTGTTGAACCAGATTTATAAGTGGAATGAAATGAAACACAGATCTATAACATTAACACAAATATACAAAGAACAATAACAAAGATACAATAAAACTTAACTTCTATTCAATAAAGAAATCTATTGAAATTGTAAAATGTATAATGAAACAAGCTTGTTCAAATGGTGGTAGCTAATCTCTAAGAAGAGATGTGGCAGCTATGCACATTCATCTGAGCCCATTACAATGTGCCTTGCATGCCTTTTTAGCATCAAGAAGTAATAAAAAAACCCTATCCAAAAAACTAACTCTAGGAGACGAAGCGCCAAAATTCATGTGGGCCCCGATGGGGTAAGTTGGTACATCAACTTCTCGGTATTGTAACTTTTGCATACAATCTCTGTTTTAGGCACACGATAGCCCATTGGAAAGGTCTATTTGAGGACTACAGATTGTGTTGTCACGATGCAACTTAATAGTGAGTATGACTATGGCAGGCCCAAAAAACGTTGTTTAGGGCCTCAAAATGGCCCCAAAAGTTTAAGACTCGAAAATCTAGAAAACAAATTGCTAAGATGAATAATGAATGTGAGCCAGTTGGAAAAGGTGGGTGGCCACTCATATCCACCTGGATCAATCCTCCCTCCTTAGGAAGCAATAGTCTCCATTGCATTGAGTTCCCTCATCAAATGAGGAATGTTTTGTTGAATGTGGCCTCGGGTGAGCTACTTGCCTTGGTGCAGGAGTTGCCTTGCTTTGACAACACGATAAATTTGAAGCTTCTGTTGGCGAGTGCCCTTGACCTGTGCGTCCATGATATGATCAATGGATGCTTGTTCCATGTAGTGATGGTTGAGATATGTCAGTGTCAATTGTTCTGCTATCTCTGAGGTGTCCAATAAGGGTGAAAAGTATGGTCGAAGGAGGTCCACATGAAACATTGGATGCAGGCGAATGAAGGAGGGAATGTTGAGCTCAAAAGAATTATCACCTAGAACCTTGGTGATGGTGTAAGTTCTATAACAGAGAGGTTGAATCTTTCGATGGAGTCATGTAAGGTTTTCTTTCTGCAAGTGCAACCAAACTTTATCTCCCACCTGAAAATTGTGTGGCAGTCGGTGTTGATCATGCCATTGTTTGTACTTGGCATTAGATTTCTGCAAAATATATTGAACCTGTTAGTGCATGTGTTGGATTCGTTCAATGAACTGGGTGGCTTCGTTGGCTTCGGTTTGAGCATGGGATGATTATGCCTGTGTGGATGCAAGGGTTAGTGCAACATCGATGGGACCCAATGGTTGCAATCCCAACCCCACCTGAAGGGGTTATGGTCAATTGAGCTATGTATGGATCTATTGTAATTGTGTTAAACATAGGGAAGACTATCATCCCATGTGCGCAGATTCTTGGAATTGTATATGCGCAAGATATGCATGATCATCCTATTGACGACCTCGGTTTGGCCATCAATTTGCGGGTGGAACGTCATGGATTTGGTGAGCTTGGTGTCCACCCATGACCAGAGGCTTGACCAAAAGGTGTTGAGGAATTGGTTGTCCCGATTTGTGATGATTGTTTATGGTATCCAAAAATGTACCCACACTCATTCGAAGAAGAGCTTGGCAGTGGCCTTCGTTGTGATGCTCTTCTTGCAGGTGACTAGAATCACCATCTTGGAAAATCGATCAACAACCACAAAAACAAAGTCATTTCCTTGCTTGGTTGAAGGAAGGCCTGAAGAGGGGTTACATTCGTTGTTTCTTAATAGTCAGTTTGGCAATAACGCAGGCAATGCAATACCTCATATACTTGTTGACATCCTGTCCAAGTTTCGACCAATAGAAATGTTGTTGCAGCACTGCCACTATCTTTTCTACGTTGAAGTGTCCTACCACCTGATTGTAGTGAGTTGCCCAAATCAACTTCACTCACTCACTTGATGGGACACAAAGATATCCCAAATGGCACAACAACTCGTATTGAAGATGGAAATCAACAACAACTATGTTTTTTCTTGACATATGGTAGGTATTGGTGAAGTCATGATCTTTCTCATAGAGTTGGGGTCATTCGGAGGTCTCATGTCCACAGGAGTGCATCCCTGTGGTTAGTGTTGAAAATGGGGGTTGACTGAGGCAGTCAATGATGTGGTTGGTACTCCCTATCTTATACTTGATGTTGAGATGGAATTGTTGCAAGTATGTGGACCACTTCTGATGGTGGTCATTCTGCAATTTTCCTTGTGTTTGCATCAAATGCAGAGGCTTATGATCAGTGTGGATTATTGTCTCCTTCCCAAGAATGTAATGCCTCCACTAGTGGTAGGCTTGTACAATGGAGTACATTTATTTGTCATAAGTGGGGTACTTACGGATTATATTTGATAACATGTCACTATGATAGGCCACGAGATGTCCATGTTGGGTGAGAACTACACCCACAACATAATCTGAAGCATCTATCTCAATCTCAAAAGGTTGTTGCAGGTCAGGTAATGAGAGCATCGGGGCTGAGCACAAGCGTTGCTTCAAATCATCGAACGATTTTTGTTGCAACTAGCCCCACATGAAATTTGCCTTGCCACCATCTCTGGTCACTTGGATAAGGGACCATGCAATGTGGGAGAATCCCAACATGAACCTGTGATAGAAATTGGCAAGGTCTAAGAAGCTTTGAAGCTTAGTGAGTGTGGTCGGGGCTGGATAATCACAGATGACCTGGATCTTGGCTCGATCAACATGCACCCCATGCTCATCAACAATGTAGCCTAGGTACTGGACCTTGTTCATGTCGAAGGAGAATTTTTCCAAATTTGAATATAGCTTGTGTTGTCACAGAGTGTGCAAAACCTGATAAATATGTTACAAGTGTTCCACTCAACTCTTGTTGAAGATGAAGATGTTATCTTTTATCGCACAATTTGTAGACACAAGAAAGGCTAAGGAGTAGTAGGTCAAACTGGCGAAACAAGAACCTTCCCCACCCAATGTCACCACAATGGGGAGGTTCTTTCTATTTAGGGAGGCGAGGCCCAGAGGAGACGTCCCCAGTAACCTGTGGTTTTGAAAGGGCAAAGGCTAACAACACAAAGACGAAATTCCCCTTCACAGATTACCGCTAATCAGATAGTCCCGGCTAAACAACCAATAATAGAGTATAACCAAAGAAAAGAAGAACACCTACTTGAGACAACACAACAAGGAAACTAATACATGCAATCTTGGTTAATACCTCGTATAAATCAGTGACTATCTTATATTCAATATGAGCAATTTGAAAGTAAATGTTGACGAAGTCAATGTTTACAAGATAGCAATGGCATTAATATCACTTCATCAATAAATACTTGAATGAAATGACATTCAATATAACAAATAACTTCTTAACTCAATTAATGCCTTCAACTACCATTCAATTACTCAAAAGTCAAAACGTTGTTGCAATAAAGATGAAATATTCAATGATGACGTCAACAACTTAGGGTTAGTAAGTTAGTCTAGGCTATGGTTAGTGTAGTTAGGGTTTCAATTTCAAGAGGTTTGAAAGTGTTTGGATCCAATTCTACTTCAACGCTGGAGGTCTTAGATCAGTGCCTTAAGGTTAATGGAGTCATAGGTGAAGAACACAAAAGTTGAAGGAGATGAGATTTTAAAGGACTAGAGGGAAAAGATTTGACGTGTTGCTAAAGTAGGGCTCAAAAATCATAACCCTAGGGGAGAGAGGCTCACTCTGGTGTTGCTAAAGCAAGGCCTTGTGCTCACTCCTCCTTCCTGGAAAATAGCTAGCTCAATGAAAAGAAAAGTCAATACAAGAGGGTTTAAAGAGGGAGAGTGTTGCTAAGGCAAGGCTCTTTCATCAAACCCTAAAAGAAAATGGCCCTAGGTGTAGATAACCTAGGCCTGGGACGTCCTCTTCCTCTTGAAGTCAAAAGGTATGGCTAGCTTAAGGGAAGAATAAAAGGAGTGTAGCTATGGCTACGCTCTCTTCTTCTTCTTCAATGGCTAAAAGTTTTTCTATCAGGGGACATGAGACAATGAGCTACTTGTGTGTTTGTCCCCTAGGGTTTTGATTCAACAATATTTATAAATAGATGCAATAAATTAAACTACAACCATTCAATCAAGAAGTGTTGCAGAAAAATACTTACAAATCATCAAGAAAATAATCATCCAAACCCTAGTTATAACACCTTCCTTCAAGAAAAACACCATAGAATGCCAAAAATCTCTTCCTTCAACAAGTGCACCTTCCTCAAATCCGCCAATAACCCAAATGGGGCACAAATTTCAGACCTCACCAAGTGGTGATTGAAATATGTTGATAAAATGAGAGTCAAAACCCTCAATATATAGTGTATCAATGACCTAATTTTAGTTTTTAGGTCATAAAAAGGCCGACAAGGCCATAATGTCAAAATAATAATGTTTTTACATTAAATTGTCAAATTAAAACCCTAATTGAGCTGCAAAGAGAGTAAAATCCTCTTCAAGGGAGGCGCTAGCCCCTTCTAGGGCAAATGAGACATCTAGGAGCAAAACGTTAGCCCCCCAGGGACCTCTCCAACATGCCACACATGTCACTGCTACCCAGTCTGCCTCCAAAAGTGTCTATGAAGCTGGATGACATCATGGTGAAGATGGGGATGTCCTAATCCCTCTAAGGCTAGCGTTCCACTAAAAAGGGGTCATTCCCCCTAGGTCTAGTCCTTCTGGAGTGCCTCTAATGGAACGTCCTCTTCCTCTTCAGTGCAAAAGCCTTGATCCATCTCCATCCTGTCTCTACCCCCTGATGGGGTCTCAACATCCAACTGGTGGGCTCTTCGGCCCCATGGAGGTCCGAACTGGTCATCTCCCCATGTGTACCGGTCCAAATGGTACATGTCCATCGGGCATGGTCCTGCACATCAAAAGCTACACCCTCCATGGGCTCATCAATCACCAGGATCATAGCAATGTTAATCACATCTCATCATCAATATTATTAAACATATGCATAAAAACCCTGATACATCAGTCAATAGCTCAAAGACATTACAAAAACCTACAATACAAGATTGGAGAAAAAGACAAGATGTCCTATTGGGCTAGTATCCACAATAAAAGGAAAGTTTCCAGGAAGATTTCATCCAAGCCATGTAAGTAAGATGATGTGGTTAGGGGATGTCCAAACATGTGGGTGCAGTGAGGGTCAAGGATGCATAATGTTATCTATGGGTGCCTTTGTAGAAGGCGAGTTGTACCTGTCATGGATGGATTTTTTCCAAGCTCATTTTTGACTTTATTCTTTTTCTTGCTTTATTATTTTATTTGCTTTATTCTTTTTATTCAAGGGATAACCAGAGGACACTGCCTTGGCATGGTGATGAGAGCTAACAGTGTTACCCACAAGTACTTTCACAGAGATGAGAAGGTTGGCTCGTGATGAGACCCCCTTTCCCTTGGCCATGCAACCAAAGGTCACTGCCCTGGCATGGTAACCAGATGGTGGCAATGCCATACTGTTAGGTACCCATGAACCTAATAGGTTGGCTCGTGATGAGACCCCCTATCCTCTAACTAGGTCTTGTTTGTTATTTTTTGGATCCCTCTTGTTTCTTGTTGAGAGGCCTTTTATTGCCTTCTCGGGGATCCTTGGGCAAAGCATCTCGAGGTTTCATTTTTAGGCTTTTGTCTTTTACCAGCTACTTTTACCTTCTGGGCCTTTAGCCCCTTCTTCCCACGAGATAAGGTGCAATCCTACAAATAGGTCAACCCAATGCTCGGATAAGGGGAATGGGATAAATGAGTGGGAGATAAGATGAAACAGTGGTGCTATGATGGGAGCGGACAATGGATTTTCAGAAATCCCCCCAGTGGCAAACCAAGACCTATCGGCACATGCTTGCTAGGGCACCCCGTCAATTTCCCCAAGCATGGTCAAGTGGGCTAATGTAAGATCCAAGCAGTTGTTAGAGATAAAAGGAATCATATGCATATATTTAAAGGTTTTAATGATCAAAAGTGACACATACCATGATACCTAGACCAATTACCTCATGGAGCAAGAACCTCTTCTGATGCAAGACCAAGCCGATGGTGATGGATGTTGTTGTTGCTGACAAGACAAATCTGATGAAAAAAAGAAAAGGATAGGCCCTCCAGGGCCATGCTCAGGTCAATCCTGCTCTTGGTACTCCATGTCTAGGACCTATGGGCCTCGAGACATGATCTCCTAGTTATCCCTAAAAAGCGGGGATAACATTATCCAAATACACCACCACAAAATAATTGGTGAAATGACGCAATATATCGTCCATCATCCTCATGAAATTTGTTGGGGCATTTGTCAAGCCAAAGGGCATGACAATCCATTCAAAAAGACCTTCTTTGGACTTGAAGGAAGTCTTCCATACATTGATCTTCTCTATTGCAACCTGGTGGTATCCAAATTTCATATCAATATTACTGAAGTATTTGGCCCCCTAGAGTTGGTCAAGGAGATCGTCAATTCGGGGAATTGGGTACTGGTTCTTGACTGTGATTTTATTTATGACCCGGTAATCAATGTAGAGTCACTGGGTCCTGTTTTTCTTATGCACCAACACTATTGGGCTTCCACAAGGTGATGAACTTGGTCAAATGTTCCCCTTTTCGAGAATCTTTTGGATGTAGCAATTCATTTCCTCATTTTTTGACAGAGAGCGGCAATACACTAGTCCATTGGGTAGCGGTGCGTTGGGGGTCATATCAATTGAGTGCTTGACTTGGTAGTGCAAAGGTGACCCAATGGGTGAGGAGAAGATGTATTTGTATTCTTCTAGGACCTTATCCACTTGCTTATGTTGCATGGAGAGACTTGTCGTCGAGGACATGGATGTAGATGCAACCTTACGCTCACTTTGATCGCGAACCACGAAAAAGACAAACTCCGCAGTCTAATAGATGACCTTCCTGCATTACTTGGCAGAGATCAAGGAAATAGCTATAGGTGGGACTACCGCGGGGATCCTGTACAATTTCCTATACAAAGTAATAATAACACTACAAGGCATAGACTCATATATAGCATGATGTTTCCATAAATAAGGTTGGCCCAAAATAACATCACAAACTTCAAAGGAGGTGACATCACACAATACCTCATCTTTGAAGGGCTCGATGTTGTAGGCCAGATGACATTGTTGGCTGACGCAGAGATCGATCCCTTGGTGGAGACATCCGATGGTGTACAGTTGTGGGTGTGGTGTTTTCGGTAGAGTCAACCTCTTGACGACCTCCGCTGAGACAAGGTTCTTCTAACCACCGCTATCAACGATGAAGTGCAGTGGAGTACCCTTCACCCACATGTGTGAATTAAAGAGGTGTTAACCTTCCTTTGGTTCATCAGGTTGACTGGTCTAGACCTTGGTGGTAGCAACTATGGAATTGGGTTCTGCATCAATGATTCATCGCCATTTTTCTGGTTCTGACTCAGAGTCGGAGCCCGCATCTGATTCTGACTTTGGCACTGGTTGGTCCCTTTCCTACCGTAGTGTGGTCCATCTTGTATATAAGTCATCATAACTTCCAACATGGTAGTGTTGTTCTTGAATACATCCCTAAAATAACCCCAAGTGGGTGCGACTACAAACAATGTAGATCCCTTTGTTTCCTTTTGCTCACAGAAAATCTCCCACCAATCTTTAACATGGGGGATGGCCTTAAGGAGCGCAAATGTATTGTTTTCTCTATCGAAAACTTTATGGACATAAAAATACCCTTCTAGAAGGTTTAACCATTTGTCTACAACATTTCCATCTATTTGACCTTAAAATATAGGAATATCAAAATTGATATGTACCTTGAAGGGGGCGATGCCTCCACACGAGGAAGATGCGTCATGTGTTGGAAGTCGTCGAAGGATTTGTACAAAGTTATCCATCATCTTATTCCTCTGTTGTGTGAGGGCTTCCTCAAGCAATAGTTCAAAGGGATCTCCTGCTCCATCGTCTCTCTTTTTTCCCCCCATGGGCAGTCATCGAGTTCGGTGAGGCCGATCTTGCAAAGGCTCAACTAGTTCAAGTCGCAACTGCTTATACCTTGACCTCGTTGGGGACATGCACAGAGAAACAAATGAAGAGTAGACCGCTATGATACCACTGATCCATATTTATGAGCGGAACTAAATGAAACACAAATCTAACATTAACAGATATATACATAGAATAATAACAGAGATACTGTAAAACTTAACTTCTATTCAATAAAGAAATATGTTGAAACTGTAAAATGCAAAATGAAACAATATTACTCGAATAGTGGTAGCTAATCTCTGAGAAGAGATGTGGTGGCTACGCACATTCGTCTGAGTCCATTACAATGAGGTCTCCATGCCTTTTTAGCATCAGGAAGTAATAAGAAAACCCTACACATCCAAAAACATAAACCTAGGAGATGAAGTGCCAAAAGTCATGTGGGCCCCGATGGGGAAGTTGGTACATCAACTTCTCGGGGTCATAAATTTTGAATATGATCTTCGTTTTAGGCACATGATATCCCATTGGAAAGGTCTATACAAGGACTACATATTATGTTGTCACACTTTACCTCAACCCATAATGTTGTTGTGGCGGGCCCAAAAAACGTTGTTTAGGGCCTCAAAAAGGCCCTGGAAGTTTAGGACTCGAAAATCTAGAAACAAACTACCAAGATGAAAACTAAATGTGAGCCAGTTGGAAGAGGTGGGTGGCCATCGATATCCACCTGGATCAGTTGTTGAGTTTCTGTGAGGGTTTTGTATGTTTATCCCAAGACATGAAACAAATGAGATGTTGTGTTCGGTTGTGATAAATCTGTAAGGGTTGCATTTTGCAGAGCCTTTCGTTAAGCTTGACGAGGATCCCTGATGATTTATCTACTTCGTAGGATAAAGAACGAGCTAAAGAGGAACTTGTGAAGGGTTGAGCAACAACGATCTCGGTAAGGGAGGTCCCAGTGGCCCAATCAAGGTAAATAATAAGCATTGTTATATCCCATATTCACAAGGAAATACAATTCCAACAGTTTTATAATGCAAGGACAATTTCACATAGTTTGAATGCAAATGGAATATCTACATAACCCTATGCAAGGTGTTAAATTTTATGTCGTTGGGCCTAGCATACCGGATCGAGAGATCAGAGCGAACGCACAACATTGAAGTCTTAAGTGCCCAGTGGTTCGGTGGCTCGATATCGACATATCAGATATTGGAAGAGTGGAACATCATTGCACCATTGAAGTCTTGATAGGTCAGTGGATGATGCCACGTCAAAGCCACATCAGCTCCACGTGCCATTTTACGATAGTGCCACATCAATCAGTAGATGCAAAAGGATTCCACGTGGAACCCACGTTAGTGCCAGGTCATATCGAGTATCGGATCAGAGAAGATAGTTGATGTACAGTGTTAAAGTTCTGCGGGCTTGATGGCTCGGTAGACCTAGTGGACCGAGTGGTTGGAACATAGAGCGATAAGGTTCCATACTGGAAATCGAAAGAGCACAGTGTTAGTGCAAAATTATCGATGCCCCAATAGGCCGGTATACCCAGTAGACCGAACTCTGCGAGACAAGGTTCCATACCAGATCGGATGAATGAGTGAAAGGGACATGTTAAAGTGTTGAGGGCCCGATGGGGCGATGGTGATGCCACGACAACAACCACATCAGAGCCATGTTTCGAGTCATGAACTAGTGTTGATTCAACATGGTGTACAAAAAGAGTCAGAGGAAGTGATGACGTCATAGCCACATCAATGCCACGCTATCATAGCCACGTGCCATGCTACGACAGTGCCACGTTGGTCAGTAGATGCAGAAGGAGTCCACATGGAACCCATGTCATATCAGATACCGGATCAGAGCAGATAGTTGAAGTATAATGTTGAAGTTTCACGGGCCTAATGGCTCTGTAGGAAGGTGGCCTAGTAGACCCGATGGTTGGAAAATAGAGTGACGAGGTTTCATACCAGAAATCGGAAGATCGGAAGAGCACAATGTTAGTGCAAAAGTCCCAATAGACGAAACTTTGTGAGTCAAGGTTTCGTATCAGATCATATGAATGAGTGAAAGGGCAGTGTTAAAGTGTCGAGGGCCCAATAGGTGAGTGGGTCGGTGGTGATGCCACATCAACATCGCAACAGCATCCACAAAGCAACCACATTAGAGCCATGTGTTAGGTCCTCAACTAGTGCCGAGTCAACATGTTGTACAAACAACAGCCGGAGGAAGCAATGACTTCATAGCCACATCAATGCCATGCTATCCAGATCACATGGAAGTGGTCCACATGGAGATCACATCATCTACCACATCAACATACTGACATATCAAATATTGGACGATTGGAGGAGCATTGTAGTGTTGAAGTTCTAGGGGGGCTGATGTCCTGGTGGGTCAATTACCTGATGATGTGGTTGCACAAAGCAAGGTTCCATATCGGATATCAAAAGGTTGGAGGAGCGATGCAGGGATCGACGTTTGAGATTTAAATCAGGAGATGATCGAATAGTTGTTGAGTGTCAGGGTCATGACGTTTTCTGGTGAGCGAGAGTAGATCAATGGCCATGATCTATTCCAAGGTGCATCGAACGATTATTGAACACTGAGGACTACTGAATGAGATCATGTGTAATAGAAGGGAACTAAGACCAGTTTAGAAGATTGTTTTTGTATAGCCCGACTATTAAAGAATAATTGAGGGAGCATCTTAAGTTGACATGTTGAGCACGAATCTTGATTTGACCTATTGAGCACAATTTTTTTTGGTATTTGGACAAATCCGTGGAAGCATGGATTGTATAAATAATAGTTCCATGAGTGTTTTGAAGAAGTGTGAGTGAGTATGAAAATATGAAGATGTGAAGCTCTAAGGCTCTAAGGTTTGAGGATGCGAGAGAATGGAACGAAGAGAGAAATGTGATCGTCTAAGGGTGGTTGGGAGGTGCAAGGTCAAAAGGAATATTTGAAGTCAGGCAGATTGTGAATTGATTAGGAGTGTTTTGAAAACAAAGATGAAGCAATATATTTGTGAAGGTGAAGGCTTGAAGTAAAGAGGTGATTCAATATTGTTGACAGTTTGAGAAAATTGGTGTCTTTGATAGGTTGGTGCCTACATCTTGCTGAGTTGGTGCTCAACTAAAGGGATTGGTGTCTCCTGCAGGTTGGTGCCTGTAATATTGTAGCCTTAGGTTGGTGCCTGCAAATATTGTAGCCTTAGGTTGGTGCCTACAAGCATTGCTGAGGTGATGCTCATCTAAGGGGATTGGTGTCTCCTACAGGTTATTTTATGCAAATATTGCAGTTGTAGGTTGGTGCCTACATGCATTGCTAAGTTGGTTCTCAACGAAGGGGAGTGGTGTCTCCTACAGGCTGGTGCCTACAAATATACTAGTTGTAGGTTGGTTCCTACATGCATTGTTGAGTTGGTGCTCATATGAGGAGATTGGTGTCTCCTACAGGTTGGTGCATGTGAATATTGTAACAGTGGGTTGATGCCTACATGATTTTATAAAGATATATTTTGTTTGTTTCTCCCATTTGGTTTTCCACATTAAATATCTGTGTATTGTGGATTGTATGGTTGTATATATATTTATCATTAACTGCTTATGGCTGGTAGAGAATTAAATTGATAAATATTGTAAGTAACGAAACAAAAGTCTTGTATTGATTCACCCCCCCCCTCTCAGTATAAGTAAGTGTGCCAACAAGTTGTTTTTTCTTGTTCACATTTCATTTTTTCTATAAAGCTTGAAAATTGGATAAATCATTGGGCTAAGCTATCAACCTTGTCCTTCCTATTAAGAATAGTTATAGAAAAGGGAGTGTGAATTCTTTAATAGGTATTTGGGGATTCAAAGTTATTAGCGAATTGGATGAATGGTGTGATTCCTTTTCAAAATTTGGGATTACAAGCGATCATGGTGCAGGTTGTAGCAAAGAGGAGCGTGTTCAATGAGATTTATTTTAGGCATGTCTTTCAAGAACTCAATACTCTAACAAATCAATGCTCCAAAAAGGGTGTGGATTTGGAGGCAAGTGTGATAAAGCTTTTGGAGGAAATGAATGGTTACATAAGTATCACTCCTCCTTTCTCTTTCTCTATTCCACTTTTATGTTATCAATATGATGTTATTGTTGATTTGAAACTCAAGGTTAACTTGTATATTTTTTCATGTTTGATGACCTAAAGGTCAAATATGCAAGGCATTGTTTTGCTAGTTTTGGGGGATTATTTTTCCCTACAAACATGTTGTTTTTAGATTTTTAAGATAAGAGGGTTCATATTCTTTTATTGAACATCAATAAGAAACCAATATAGATATATGCTCGTTGGATACATTATAAATGTAATGTAACATTTCATCCCTTGAAATATATATACATTATGCTTTTTTTCCTTGGAAAAAAAATACATGATTGCCAAGTCTAAAATAGATTTTGCAATTCTTGGATTGTTTATCTTTTCACATGTGTTCATTCATTCCTCCCAAATATCCAATAACACTTATATCGTTTTGTGGCCCTATTTATAGTCAATATGGCTACTTGAATATTGTTAAATTCAAATATCATGGCATTTCTATGTATAGTATGTGCATTAATGGTTATTCTTATGGAAACTTTGATAGGAAGAACCTCTTGTATATTCATGGTCGTCCACACATTCATGGAAACATCGCAAGGTTTTTAAATAGTTGTAGGTGCTCATTGTTCATTGCAAACTGTTCATTTGAGGAACACTCCAATGACAAAGAGCTCTTTATGAGAAGGAAGCTTCAAGATTTGTTGTTATGGATGCAATACCTAGTATGTCTCTTGGTGATGAGTTATTAATAAAGCTATAACTTTCATAAACCACCAACTACTTGTCAAAGGTGGCTTGCATTGGGACTAGATTTAAACGTCCCCTTAGGGCATAAGAAAAAGGATCATTTGATAATCATATTTTTGGATTTTTAATGGAATTAATCAACTTCTCGCTTAATTTGGTATTTGTTTTCTAAAGTGGTCGCTTGCATGTGAATTTGAAAATTGTTTCCATTCTTCTAATAAATGATTGGTCTAATGCTTTACCATACTATATGAATTTCATTTACCGATATCAATGATTTAATGTCCAATATTTTTGAAACAAAGATTCAAACAACAAGAAACTTGTCTATCATCTACCATTGCCACTATGATGTCAACATGGGAGAAGGATTATAAAAGAGCACAAATTAGAGAGGAATCATACCAAGCATGGTTGGAACAACCACCTATTCAATTCCCACAATGCCTCGTGTCACCAATTCAGAATGTTTATAGTAGCATTGATTCTAAAATGTTGCGGACGAAAACAATGATATAAAGTGGGTATGGATGATTAATTACAGGATACCCATGCCTTGGATGGAATGTTGTTAAGTGAATTCTAACCAGATAATCTCGAGGATGATGCTCATAGTTTCGATACCTTCTTCGGAATATTGAAATCCAGTTTCATCACCCCTCTCTTTGGACATGGGTCAAGGTCCACCCAACTAGGGACAACCATATTATTGTAGAACTTGAAAGTAATGTATGGTATGTCATACATGTGTTTCTCATCACTACTAAGGCATTTGACCATTAAGTCCTCTATATTTTAATGAATCTTGTCTCACAATCATCAATGATAATGGATTTTATGCATGCTTAATGATAATGTACATTTATATTTCTTGCAAATTGCAAGTTATTAAAAGATAAGGTACTTTTAATTGATAATGCCATCCCTGGTAGCTGTGAAGAAGTAAATTCATTGCTAAAAAAGTTAGATGTTGAGTGTCTATCATATCACGCTTGTTTGAATGGTTATATTATTTACAAAGGAAAATACGTTAACACATTGATGTGTCCAAAATGTGTGCATGATGATTATTAGAATTTTTTTTAAAAGGGTAAAATTGATCCTCCTCATAATATATTCAAGCACATACCTACAATCCCAAGGATTCAAAGGACCTTTCATTATAGAAATTTTGTCATGTTTCAAGGGTGGCATGCCTCACATAGAAGTGGGCCAAGAGTCATGTGGATCCCAACAGATTCATTGGCCATGAAGTATATAGGATGCATGGCCCAATAAATTTAAGGATGAAATACAGATCCTTTGATTGATCATGGTCGTGGATGGAGTTAACTCATATGCCCTCCAAAAAACCAACTATTTTGTTTGGCCAGTGGTAGTCATATCCCCCCATGGTTATCCATGAAGGTTGAACATATTATGTTGTCTCTTGTAGTTTATGGGAGAAGACAAGTAAAGAGATTGGATGCCTACCTCAAACAATTGATTAATGAATTGAAGCAATTATGGGAATGTATATAGGTATACGGTGTATCAAAACCCATCCTAATGAAGAGCTATTTTACATTATATGTCATATGTGCATACACCACACACAATTATCTAGAATTAAGAGTTTCTGTAGTAGCATGTTTATTGATTTTTTATATATGTTACATTATTTGGCATGCTTGATTTGGTGCAACTCTCTTGTTTGGTGCTAACGTGTTTCATATACAACTATTGTAACAAAAGGATATAATGGATGTAAATGTGGTGGACCTTCTATAATTCTAGGTGGTCTAGCAACCTATGAGAGACATTGTAGGATTGCTCAAGGGTATTCCTCCTAAAAGAGCACCTTTACAGAAGAGAAACATCTGATTTCAATGGTGAACTACAAAGAAATCGAAGACTTGAAGAAAGGATACTAGAACATTGGATTAGGGCATGTGAAATGGTGAAGGAGAAGGGAATTGCATAATTTTTTTATTCAAGTGGAAATCTTATGATCGGATCTTGAATTTTTTAGTCCCAACATCGAGAAAATGTCCATTGGGATGAAAATAAAATATCTATTTTGTAAACTTCCACATTAGGAGCATCTTAAGATTTCCCACTTACTAAATCCCATGCATATATTAAAAAAAAATCCATCTTCCTTATGGAGGTATATATCATTGGAAAAAAGTGACACGCTATGTGCTAGGAGAGATTTTATTGCTTTAAATACTAAAAAACAACATTAGTGAAAAACCGTAAGTAGAGGAGAGTCCAATACCTCTTGGTATTTTAAAGAAGGTTATGTCCCATGGATTTTAAAGAAAGATGGCATGTCTCTAGCAAAGTATTTTATGTTGGGTTTGAAGGAGCTTTATTTATATGGGTTGACTCTATGACACCAATTCACCATAGAAGGACATTGGTAGGGTTGGTATCACATGATCACCATCTAAACCTTCTAAGGGTGTATGGATTACATGCTTCTTTTTTAGCAATGTAGGTTACATGGTATGCACTCACATTATTATATACTCTTGAATTTTATACATTTTTATTTTGTAGTTCTCTTATCCTTTGTTTGTGCATGGTTGTGTGAAACATGACTTACCCCTCACGCTATATCAATAATATATGCATTTGTACATTTGATTACATCAAAGGAGACTTACATGGTTACCATTCCACCATGGCATTCATATATATTTGATATTAACTATATGTTTGAGAAGGAATTTCCCATAAGTTTCATGTACTTGCAAATCCATCTTCTAATTCACCTAGTTGATGAGGTTGAATTAGTGGGGTAGGTCTCATGTCATTAGATGTTATTCTTGGAGAGGTACATGAAAATGTTGAATGGTTTTGTTCAACAAAGTCCAAAACCCTAGGGGCCTATGGAGGATGAGTAGAAAGTATATGAGTCATTCTATTATGCTAGTGAGTACATTAGGAAAATTGATGGCACACTAGCTAAAGTGGTCTAGGATGGCCATCAAGAAGAGGACAAAAGGGAAGGTGAGTTACTCTGAACCAATGGACAAAAGGTGCATGATAAAGAATAAGCGAATAATTATTTTTTTAGACAAAATTCCGTAGAATTATTTTTTACACTAGACTTAACAACATATATTTGATCTCATACTATTTGTTTTGATTTCATGAATATGTCAACAAATTTATAATTTGATGACATCAATAAATTTATTATTTATGCCATGGAGGCAACACAACTTATGAAGAGAACAGAAGAATATGGGACAATGACATAAAAGTATTCAAATGGTTGAATATTAGAAGCATGCCTTCTCGTTATCATTTAAAACAAAGCGTACCAACGATGTGTTGTTATAATCCAACGCCTTAAAAATGATTAAAAATCAATGAATACAATCCACTTCGAGGGGGAAACCTCCTTTTACAATATATCCAATTCATAAGACAAGATGAGATGAGATAAGATGATCCTAACACTAGGCCTCATTGGTGTGTGTGTGTGTGTGTGTGTGTGTGTGTGTGTGTGTATATATATAAGAGACAAAGGGTACAATTATAATGAAAGGGTGACATCAATAAATTTATTCTTTATGCCATGGAGGTAACACAACTTATGAAGAGAACAGAAGAAGATGAGACAATGACATAAAAGTATTCAAATGGTTGAATATTAGAAGCATGCCTTCTCGTTATCATTTAAAAGAAAACATACTAATGATATATTGTTATGATCCAATGCCTTAAAAATGATTAAAACTCAATGAATACAATCCACTT
>ML832375.1:88448-105997 GCA_009831015.1 Picea engelmannii | reverse complement strand
AACTAGGGGAGACAGACCTTGTTACTGTGTTACTGTCCATGTTACTGCAACCCAGACCCCCACTAGCCTTTTTGCTCCCACTAGCCCTTTAGTCTGACAGGGATACAGGGATACAGAGTGAGAAACTCTCTTTTGATGGTCTTTACAAAGTGAGAAACTTTCTTGATGGCTTGTAAACTCTCCAATGGCCGGCCTATTTTTTAGGGTTATCACCACCTATCTATTTGTCTGTACTATTGGAGGAGGGACTTCACCTTTCCCCACAACTATCCAGTCAATAAGAGGCGATACAGATTGGATAAAGAGGCGAGAGATAGAATCAATCTACCCTTATGCCCGCCTCCGCCCTTATGCCATTAAGCCATCAAGATTCCATTAATATTCCATTAAACCTCTTCCATCAAGTTTTCCATAAAGATATTCAGGCTCTTAGGCAACACCCCCACCCCTGCTCCCTTATCTTCAGTCCCCCCAGCCTCCTTATTTCTGCTTGACCAGCTCAATAATAAATCTATCAAGTCTGTATTTCCCCCAATGTATTTCCCCCAAATATGGATATTGAGGTACGTTAAGTGACTCGACCAACGGGAGAGGAACGAGGGACGAGTCGCTCGACCACAGGGAGAGGTGAAATAGATGCGATAAAGAGGCTGGCAATATGTCGATTTGTCAGGGTTATCCCCGCCTCTTTGTTCTGGGTGAATCCTGCCTATGTTATTAGGGACAACAAAGTGACCCACGACTAGCAAATTGCCATTCGAAGGGATATGAACTAGGGATATGAACTACCACCTACCGCTCGAAGGGAAAGGTCTGTCTATCTCTTTTTCTGTCTATCTCTTTATATTGGCCGGCCTATTTTTCGGGTGATCCCCGCCTATGTTTTAGGGGGTTCTTTCCTCTTTTAGGGACAACAAATTGACCCACAACTGCGATTTGGTGGTTTTCGATGTGTGGTTTTCTATATTTTGATCGAAATGATCGAAGTGCCAAATCGAAGTAAACGGGCGAGATCAATTCTTTTTCCTCATGACCGGTATGTCCCTCTTTTTGTCGGGTTATACCCTGTTTCTGGGGGGTTTCTTTCCTCAAAATGTTAGGGGGACAACCAAGTTACCCACAACTTGTGATGGCTTGTAAACTCTCTGATGGCAGAGTTCATAGCCTTACAGTTCTGGCTTGTAAACTCTCTTTCCGGCTTGTACTAGTTCTGGCTTCTAAACTCTCTTTCCAGAGTCGTAACACTTATAATCAATCTCTAGGAAGGCAGGCCAAAGAACGCTTCCTTATTTCAATGTTCTGTCTGCTCTACGTTGTGTGGTGATGTGTAATTCACACTTCTACGCTTCCTTATTTCTATGTTCTGTCTGCCGGAGGTGGGTGCGTGATATCGGGCGAATTGGGAAAGATATAGGAAATTGGTATGCTCTGCCCAAACGCAACCCATGTCTGTTGTGTTCCCTCTCCTTACCCTCTTAGTATTGATCTTGATCTGGTTGCTTATGAATGAACTAAATGGGAAATGTCCGGAGGTAGAGTTTCCTTTTAAGCTTTTTATTGCTTAGTAAATTATAGAGAAAACTTCTTGCTTGGGTAGCTTTTATATCTGCTTATTAGAAAATGGACAGGAAACTGGTTCGATCCAAAGTAGCTAATTCTGCTAGTTGCAAGCTGCATAAGAAACCTTTGTAGCGAAAGCTTAACCTTTCATTGTCTAAGCTAATTATCCCTCCCTTAGAGCACCTCTCTATCATATCCCTATTCATTCAGGTGCACTGCCTTGTTTTGTTGCCTTCCTCCAAATTATGCCTTTTTTATGCCTATGCTAACGTTCTTCTATTGCTTGCTGCTTATTGGGTGGTGGGGCGTTGGTTGGGCAGACAAGACAGATACGTAAGGTAAATGATTCTCTCTTTCCTTTCCAGATAAACCAGCTATTTCCTATTTGATGATTCGAACACCTACCTAGTTGAATGGGAACACATACGCTCGCTTCCGGAAATGCAACACCAACACCACCTTTATCGACCTTGCTTGCTAAGGGTGTCAACTCTTTATTTAGAATGTTATTTGCCGCTAACTAGCGGGTAAGAATTGAAACACTATGAATTATGCGTTTTCTCTGAGATTGAATTGTAATAGGTAGAGTGGGTTGTCGGTAGGTATTAAGCTATCGCTCCACTAAGACATCTCACACCATTTTAAAACGAAGAATAACAGCATGCAGTTTCTCGGTTTCAATAAAGGGGATGATAAATCTAAAACTATACGTATTCATAATAGGAAGTAATACGAATAAAGGAGGAGCTATCTATCTCCTTTTATTATTGCCAATCGAGGGAGCCAACCAAAAAATGTGTCTCCTGCCTGCGGTCCAGGCAATCAATCAGAGGAGAATAAGATTAGTGAATATTGGAATATGGTTGTGCAGGCATCCAACCCGGCAAAAGAGTACCAAAAGATTAGTCTAACTGACTTACCTATGCGCTTATTTTCATGGCTCATGCGGTAAAGGAGGGAAACGCGGCATTCAAGTTTTTTCATTTTATTGGAAGAGAATTGGGTTATTGCTGCTGCTTTATTGTTTCATCTTTTTATTGTCGCTTGTTTCCTTGCTTGACCAAGTTAGCTCGACCGTATTATGCCTCTCTTCAATCCAAAGCACAGAATCCTCTTCCAACAACAGGGTAACTGGGAACAAGAAGACATCTAAGGGTAGAAAGAGTTAGGTAAATGCACCGAAACACATCGGCGCACACACCACATAGAGAAGGAAAGGGAGAAGGAAAGGCACCAACTCCAACTTGAAGGGATAGAATGGAAAGGAATTGAAATGAACCTCCAGCTTAGCAAATGAACTTGAATTCACATTCCTGGTTCGATCGTTTAAGGAGCTAGTTTCCATTCCCTGGCTCCGTCCAAGGGGGACTAAATCTCTTTCGGATGCACGGCGAGAACACATCGTTGCGGTGCTCACAGGTAGTCCAATTCACCTATCAGTCGCCTAAATGAGAAACACTTTCATTGTTGCCCTTTCCAAAGAGAAAACTCTGAACTATCCAATCACTGAAGAGGGGTTTCAATTTAGTATGGAATTTGGATTTGCTTGTTCATTCCATTCGATTTCATTTGTTCTTAGACCTTGACCCTTCCACACATGAATGGGAACAAATTGCCTGGGTAATCATTTCGCACTCCTCCCTAAGACCCCGCCAAAGATAAGGTAACAAGATCCAACACGCCACTTGGTCTGTTATACCGTGCCCAATTCGAATGACTCCTCTTTCAATACCTCATTTTGGTAAGGCCAGGTGAACATACATGTTGAGAAATGGCGGGCTACTACCCTTATGGGATAGTGCCGTCTGAATATCCTCTCTCTAAAATGGTAAGAAGACAGTAGTGCTTCAGCATCTTCATCAGCCACCTTTTCATTTTCCATATTGTATAAACCTATGCGTATTGGCAAGGTGGGCCGTGGGGCCTTCTGTGTTCGGACCAGGGCAGCTCCCACTCCATGTAAGAAGGTTTGATAAGCCACTTTCTGTATGGCAAATTTTTCTATAAAAAACAAGGGGATATTTTCACGGAGATTAAGCCATTTGACCTTTCATTCTCCCTCTATTAGGGGTTGGATTCTTCTCCTCCTTTAGAAATATTCTCCACACTAGGAAATAAGAGTTATGACAGTTGCGACCGGTCGGAAAGGCGGCTTTTTGGCTCCGAATATTCTTATATAAGTGCCCTCCTCCATGACATACCAATTGCCTATTGCACTTATAACCTGCATAGCTTTCTCTGTCATGCACATCACCGGTTTGCAAAATAGAAAGGTGTACATAGGAGCCATGAAGTGCTCACAAATCCCAGTGTAATAATTTATGTCTTATGTTCCCATAGCGCCTGGAAATAGACATGGACTGGGCTTTCACTAGGTGCCATTGCTACCCCATCCCTACAAAGTCATTAGTGGAACACACTGCATCCAACAGATAGGAGGACATGTAGAAAGATGGGGGGGATCCCAATAGTATGGTATTTAGCCCTACTAATAGCATCCCTCATTGTGGCAGACAAAATGGATGACCAATTGAAAACTCGAATTTTGTTACTTGATACAGTAAAGGACCCATGCCTCTCTGAACTGGCTTGCATCCTCTTCACCATATAGTCTACACACCAGAACTACCGCCATAATCAATCGATTTTTTGATGTCTGTGTGGTTGATCAGCCATGAGATAATCTCTGCGTATGGCATTACGACCGATGATCTATCTACTACCCTATGGAGAGTGGATCCCCTGATAGCCTGATACACCTCAATGTCTAGATTTATTTCACCTGGTTGTGACGGGAGTACTGGGTAGGTTTTACTACTGAGCACATATGATATATTTATTCCCATTAATAACCGGTCGATGGGTAAATCTGGAAACTTTGTATCTCCAAAGAAAGGCCCCAAATAGAATGTGGATTCACCTTTGAGGGCTGCTCCGTATTACTCAAGGCATTCTCCACCATGTCGCAGCCTTCTGCACGCCTATTCGGGTAACATCCAACCAGGTGTCGATAGTCCCGTACCAACATCGTGGACTTCTTAGGCATTATTCTACCCCTCTGTTCTTTTTATTTAGATGCCAATCATCGAGGTCCACACGGAATGGAACAGGGGCGCGTGTCAGGCGTACTATTTGGGAAGCATGTCATCAGGGAATGTATAACATCCCAGACCCTGATGTGGAAGGGTATCAACCAGACTGGGTAGGTAAGATGAACAACCAAAGAAAAAAAGACTCGACTTTACGAAGGACCACCTGAGGGAAGGCTTGAGCAAAGCCAAGTATAAGGTAATAACCCAAGTAAGGTGTCAGGTTGTGGAATGTTTCGACGAGGACATTGTATTATGCACAGTATTGTTATCCAAGTTGTTTTTACTAAGGGTACCCCATCTACCCTTTTCTGATTCCTTACCTGCAAGAGGTCATGGACAATGTCTATTGCTTTGATTGGGCTGCTTTTCCTTGAGTTCTTTGAAGGTCTTGGTGGGAAGGTCTTGCCCACGTGGGTAGGGAAGCCAGGTGGATAAGGTACTAGCCATAAAAAAAGAAATAATACGTCTTTTTTGGTTGGCCAGAGAATCCCGTTTTTATATAAGTGATTCAAATATCATGTAGTAAGTTTGGGGAAGGAAAGCCCCTAATTTAAGCCCATACAGTAAGGCAAAATTTGGTCAAGATATATCTATCCTTGAGCACGGCTGGAGGATAGGCTTTTAGCACCCACTCAGATGACCAGGACTGCTCAGTCAGGTTGGACTGCATAGGTTCATCTCTGGAGGAAAGAAAACTAAACCTGAATTATATCTAACCCTGATTTATACCTCTAATAGCCCCACCTCTAATAGCCCTTATTTCTACCTAACTCTTATTTCTACCTAACCCTTCCTTTCTTTTCAAGATTCTTTCTCTATAAGGGGGTTTACCCACTTGTCCGCATCGGGCAAGGAAAATGTGTGACAAATTCCTGGTATAGTACCTAGATATCCCATTTTAAGGGGTAAATGGCATCGATCCCATCTTCGATACAACGTAGCACAATCTCTGATTCGATCCGCCGCAGCACAACTGTTAGGTGCGTGTGCATAAAGTCAGAACAGGGCGAAGGAATGCTACCCATGCTCGTGCTTACTCTGTTGCCTTTACTACTGGATATGCTCGAATAGAAGAATCTATTGATGCTGCTACTGCTGCTGTTGGATCTGGGTCTTTACAAGCTGGATCTCTATATATGGATATATCTATTCAGCTCACTCCTTAAAGCGCCTAGTATACTTATTGTAGAATTGTTTTATAAAACGGTAAACAGGGTAGGTATTAGCAGAGACTATTAGTGGTAAGGGCGGTTTTTAGCATAGTGACTCAATCCCATCCTAGAGGTCCCAGAGCTACGTCCCCACTGAACTTAATGGTTTACTCATTCTTAAAGGTAACAACCTTAGTACGCCTAGGACACTTACACAGCTAAGCCCGAAAGCCACAGCCATTTAAAGGTGCAATTCCATTTCGAAAGCCTTTCATGAAGTCGAAGTTCTCTAACGAAAGTAACGAAGTCGAAGTCAAAGCCTTTATCGACCCCTTAAGCTTAAGGGTGAATCGATCCATTGCGGGTGAAAAGACCCCTTGCGGGCGACCCCTGGTGTAATTACGTATATAATAATTAAGGGTGAGAAACGAACTACCCTCATCTTCACATAGACTGAGATAGTCTTTTGGAGGTCCAAAAGCTTCCCAATGGGGAGGTATGATCAGGGGATCAAATTTTGCTCAATTTTCAAAGTGCTCAGAATGCAACGAAAATAGTGCCATTGCGTCCATCTCGTCTTCATGATTCCGGCGGTATATTTACTTTCTCAAACGGAGTTCGTATGGAGAAGATATCGCGATCTGTTCGCCAAGGCAAACAGGCAAAATTTTGGATGCTAACTGTACCTGTCTGTACAGTTCGTACGGTGATGTGGCAGGGTCGTACCGTCTGTACGGTGATGTGGTAGGTGGATGATGTGGCAGGGTCGTACCGTCTGTACGGTGATGTGGTAGGTGGATGATGTGGCACATTCTCATTGGTTGATGATTACCGAATCCAGGGATGACACGTGTCATTGATGGTAAATGGTATGAGGACACGTGGCCCAATCCCTTGGCGCCATGTGTCGCTCGTTAACTGGCTATTTGGTTATATAAAAATGTGTTGAGGCCCATGGGGTTCAACCCCCGAACCTATCCGTTATGTAATGACTTCATAACTCTCCGCTAACCAAAGTGTCGCCCTTTGTTCCTTGTTAACTATGCCATAAAACATATATTTAACGTTGATTATTGTTTGGAAGGAAAGGGGGGTCGGGCCGGGGCTTAGCCCCGACCCGTGGACACATTGTATTACATATGACCCACATATATTATGGCTCGACCGTTGGCGCACGCATTACATTGCATTGCATTGTATTGCAATGTATTGCAATATATTGCATTGTATATATATATATATATATATATATATATATATATATATATATATATATATATATATAACCGTGTGTTGAATGTTGGTGCGGGGTTTGAAACCACGACCCATGTGTTAAGTGTTGGTGCGGGGCCCAAATGGAATTTGCATGGTTTTCAAACAGTTTAACCACCTTTTTGCCCAGCGCGAGGTCACATGGCCATATGCCCAGGTGCCGAGGCGGTTAGGGGCTGGAGGCGCCTTAACCGTCCTACGGTTTGCACCATTGGCGCGGTTGCGCCCAGTGCTGGGTTTTTACTCTTAAAAGAGCGTGTGAGCCAGGTTTTTTGGAGAAGGGTGCGAATTGTAGAACCAGAGACAGCAAGCTTGAAGAGGGAGACTTTCAGGAGGCCTAACTTCTTCATTTTTCGACCGATTGAGGTGCCGAAAGAGCCCAGACAGGGGTTTTGGGACGTTGGGAAGCCATTGGAGCAGTCGGTTTGTCATTTTGAGCATTGTAAGANTTTGAAAATACTCGTCCATTCTCCCAAAGATTCCAACCATCCATTACTCCATTTGAAAAGAAAAAAGTTTACAAAAACAATAATATACAAAAGAGAAAGGATTAAAATCCTCCTCTCCAATTCTTGGATCCATTGGCTCTGAACTTTCTCATATATTTATACAATGAATGAACAATCTGGGCGTCACTATTAATTTTCGCCATCTGAAATTTGCCTCATAAAAAGACATCAATATCTCTCAAAGCGTGCATTTTTTGGGGAAAATATATACATGGAAGGTAAATGGGTCCATTTGAGTTCTGGGTTTTCAACCGTTTCTTCTAATTCCTTAAGGTTTGGCTGCAATCAGTTCTGCAAAATCGCCTGTCTGATATTGACACCATTCCAAATTTTATCTGTTGTTGCTCATAAAATTACTTGTAGCATTCCAAAATTATTTTTGGATCAATCATGTTGAACGTATTTGGATAGTAAAATCAAGCCATGATCAGATCTGTATCAAATATTTGATAATAGAAACCTGTGAAACAAAAAGAAACTTTAATTAATAACCTAAAAATTGTGAAAAAAACAAAATCTAGAAAAATCAAAAATAAATTTAAACTAACTATAACTTATAAACAAACAATGTTTATAATTTGATTTCAAATATGATCTAGAAGCTTCAAGTTAATGGAGAAAAAATATTAATTTTAGTTTTTTACAAAATCCAACAAATGATAGATAATTCTTTTATTATTATTATTTTGAAATGAGATGCAAAATGAAAAAAGAATTTAATTAATTAATATCATCAAATGATTTCATAAAATGAGAAACCAACCAAGATATTATTTGATGAAGTGTTGAACCCATTATTCAAAATAGTCAAACTTGCTAATGAGCAAAAGAAAGAACATATAATCATAATTTAAACGAAAGTAAACATTTGATAAAAATTAACGTTTTTGTTTAAATTGAGATTTTTATGCTCGTTTCTAACTTTTGGCATATACTCTTGTAATAAATGTCTCATACTATAGTGAATGTCTTAAGTTTGCCTCAAAGCAAGCCAAGGTATGAAACTATTTGAAAAGGTTGATTATGTAGCTCATTATAATTATCAAGATTCGAATGGGGGCCCTTTAAATTTTGTAAAAATTTAGGGGGAGTTGTTGGGGCCCAACAAACCAGTGGCTAGATTCATGTGCTTATCCCTATATGTGTTTTAATTAGGATCATTTATTTCCGGATTCTAATTCTGGAGATAGACGCTTCCTTCAATCCACTTCCCTTTGTGATTGGGGGCTCAAAACCACAGGCTTATCTTATCATGTGACCGATGTTGGAACTAGGTTCTTCGGTACTTCATCCTTCAGGACTTCCAGCCTTTGCAGTCATTCAATCCTCCCAGAGTACATTTCGTCAAAGTGTGTATATTGTATTCATTAGTAGATCGAACGGTCAATATTTAATATTTTTTTGGATGGAAGATCCTGGATTATCCAAAGGCTTCAAGAAAATCGACAGTCAAGACTTAATTTGTAGTTGAGTTGGATGGTTCTCATTCACTTCAGGACTTCGGTGTTTCGGGACTCCTACCTTTTCAGTCTTGCAAATCTTCCGGAGAAAATTTCGTCGAAGGGTGTATCAACACTCCCTTCTTGATAAACTTCACATGTCCAAGAGCTATGACCGTAGACTTAGGCACAAAGGAGCTCCCGCTCTCCGGGTATTCAACTATTCTTGACTCTGGGCTACTCTAACTCTAAAGTAGTTCAATCCCTCCAGAGTGTTTACCTACCAAATAAGTCATAAATTTGTGGCGATCGCTTGCTATCAATTGTTAGTACACCTTACGTTATCCTTCACTGTACTCGATCGAACGATAGAAATATATTCCTGTGGATCTTAGATCAACAACTAACATCAATTTGTGACTTTGGGGCTTCGACTTTCACGTAAAATTACATGTTTCAGACTCCTTTTGACCGGAGTGGTTAGCGCCAGAGTTGACCACCTTCTTTCCTTTAGTGTGATCTGACGGTTCAAATTTTCCATTCCAGATTGACGATCAATGCTTAACTCTAGATCAAATCTTGATCAAATGGCTGGGAAACCATCAAAAGCTCGTTCCTAGTCAACGATTGGCATTATTTCATGACTTCTAGATTTCATGGATTCTTACTTGTTTCCAGTAATCGCTGAAATGGTGAAGCTCTGGAGTACTGAAGCTTTCTATCTCCTGATTGATCCAATGACTGAGAACTAACCTGAATTTTCTCCATGAGATCTGATGGTCGATGTTTACTTCACGATTTTGGAGCTTTCAAGACTTTGTGTCTTATGGGGTCCGCTTATCCTATCCTTCCACTTGATTCTATATGACGATCAAGATAGATCCTGAACTAATCTAACGGTTATTGTAACTCGATCCTTTACAAGGGATTCTTCTGTGTAGGCTCAGGCTTCTACGTGACCTGCTATGTTATCTCTCCTGAGCTTTGATCTCATCACTTGCACTTTGTTGACATCAATGAAAATATCATACAACTGTGTCCAACAAATTTGTGTTATGGTCATAATCCATTTTCTTGTCACTTTCATACTTTAATTGTAAGCTACATTACGCATGAAAATAACTTTGATTCTTCCTTGCAACCTCACGCTCTTGGTACTCTACCATCATGCATGGGTAACCCAAATACCTTCCTCCTTAAATATTTCTTTGATAAACTCTACATTATGTACATTTCTATAACAAAAAGGAGCAACTTAGACATGTGCATATTAAGTGATCGGGGTTGTCCAATCATGATAAAATTATATATATATATATATGATTAGAATATGCGTTATGATAAAATGATGTCTTTTTAACAAAAAGATTATCCATGATCAATGGGTAAAGTATTTCTTCTTACATAGAAAATATGCAAGTATCACTTTAAAGTGATTATTGTAATTCAACATTAAAGTTTAAAGTGATTATTTGTAATAATAATAATAATAATTCGTTTTAAAGGTCACGACCAAGCCAGACACCAAATTAGTGTATGAGACCCCCTTGTTTGTGGGACAATGGACCCCCTCCGCCCAACGATTTGACTGGTAAAGTCTACGGAGATATACATACTCTACCCCCCTCTGGATTTGAACTTGTGACTTGTTAAGAGGAAACACATATTCTTAACCATTAGGCCCACTTAGGCTGTAATTTAACATTAAAATTTATAATGAAGTAAAATAAAACTTTATAACAATTATGGAATTCCTAGTTTGAAAAAATAAATATAAACAATTTTGTCGAGAAGTTATTTAATTTTGGAGTAAAGTCTTTTTAGAGGATATTTGATGGAATTTGACAATGGAAATTGTGATTTTGATAATGAAATATTGCAATTGTATAAATTTTGACACTACATATGGATTTATAGATTCCTATTCTCATTAGAACAACTCTATATTGCAATTTCAACAATTAAAATTTATAACTCCAAATATTTGTAAAAAAATTCTATCAAAATTATAAACAAAACTTATCATAAACTAAGGGTCATTTGCTACAAGATTAACTCACTTCTTTTGTCTACCATGAATGTAGTGCATCTCACATAAAATATAATAAAAAAAAATTATAATTAAATTGTATTATTTTTCGCCCGTAGGGCAATCAATGATGGAGTGTATTGTTAAGGCACTCCATTATGTGAAGTCACTGATTTGAAACCCCAGATTACCTTGTGTGTTGTGTATGGGGCATTGTGGGTACACCTGGAGTTTATAGTGGTAGCAGTCGGATAACACGACCTTGTGTCATGTGATTACTTGTCCAACTAGTCGTTGATTTTGCCAATCACCAAAAAAAAATTGTATTATTTTTTAAATGCATAATCACATCCATTGTAGATGCATTAGAAAATGAAATAATAAATATTTTCCTAAATTTATTTTTTTTTCTAAAAAATTATGGCATGAAGATTTAAGGGATACTTATGTATATTTGGGGATGGCATCTTTAATAAATATGTTGTCATAAGATAGTGTATCTAACTCAAAGAGTTTTGAATAAAATTAGTCAAATACCCAACAACATTAACTACAATAGAACTAATCTCTTAAACTAAAAATGTTATTCTTACCTCACAAAAGTACAATAGTAAAATTCTTAAAAAAATGTTTTTTTAAACAATATATTCATTTATTTAATTCATTTAGAATGACTTATTTGTTATTAAATGCTAAATGTTGTTAGTACTTTAAAAAGAAATTATATGTTTGAGTTTTAAAGTCTATTTACTTGTACTATGATTATTACTCCTAATCTAGTAATGGAAATTTCATTTCTTCGCCATTTCACTAATAAAATTTGGCATTGAAATTAATGAACAACATTTTCTATGATACTTGTTAAATGGGTTTTAATGAACAACATTTTCTATGATATTTATTAAATGGGTTTATAATGATGTAACACATGTTGAGTTGTGACAACACATACTCTTGCAGTTATAATTCAAAGGTTCTTGAAGCATTGGGCTTTCTGTATGCTTGGAAATGCTTGAGATCTGTCCTATTTAAATATGGAATCTCGTAAGGTGCTCCATGAGACCTTTATTCATTTATCCATTGACTGAGCAATAAAGAATACTATTTCCCCCTCTATTTGTATTTGTTGTGTGTGTTGTGTTATCTTCTTCATTCTTTTCTCTGTTCATTAACCTCTAATCTGCATGCCTGACCCCCAATAAGTGGTGTCATAGTTGAGGTCAAGTGGTGTTCTATGAGAGGTGACGAAAGGTATGTGCACGTAGAGGGAGAAGGGGGTCGAGCAAACCCATGTGAGGAGGAGTTCATGGTCGTTGGGTGAACAGAGCTAGGAAGTGAAAGTCATGGCACAAAATAGGCACGTTGATCAGCTAAGGAAGACCACCTCAAGTAGTTGTGATACCCGACGTGGCTGACACATGTTCATAGAAGTTGCAGAGCTAAGGTGCTCACAAGAACAAGTGGGTGCTCACAGGAACAGGTGGCTAGGCAGTGGGGGCCAATGTGTGAAGATCTCACTTCACTTGAAATTCAACGACGTCAAGGGATAGCATGCTGGTGGAAATTTTGAGCGCACAAGGGAACTGTTGCCGCCATTATGGAAGAGTCTAGACGTGACCAAGGGTTTCAACAAGTATTTGGAAATGGTGTGCTATTAGGAAGAGTTGTGGGCAACAATGGAATAGGTAAGCATAAATGGAGCATTGGGAGAGAACATAGGCAAAAATAATCGGGACCCCGACGACGACAACAGAGGATCCATCTGTGGCTACAATGGAAGTGATGTCACCAGAACACTAAGACGGGACTGAGATGAGGATTGAATCCGGGCAACAAGGGCAGAGCCATAGAGGAGCAAGCTCTTCATGACCCCGTGGTGGAAATTCTAGCTGGAGAAAATACGGGTACAACAAAATGGGTAATGGGGATTCAAGATCCCAAAAAGGGGATATTCCAAGCGATAGGAGGTAGCTTCATCATGGGCTTGGAGTTTTTCCCTATGAGCTCCTACACCAGCTCTCGAAAGCACGATGGATGAATGTGGAATACGATGCACCTGAATGTATTACCCCATGAAGGAGATGACGACATAAATAAAGTCATGGAAATTGACAATGTGCAGGTGCATGTCTATATCATGCTCTCCAATGAAAAGGTCATGGTCGACTTCTCAATGTTGTCGAAGACACTGGTGATGCCCATGATATGCCAAAATATTCAAGTGTGGAGATTGCTTGTGTTGATAGATTGAATTTATTGAAGCTTTCACCCGGTGGGAAGTTGGGTTGTCCAGAGGCATAGACTGGAAATATCGCAATCACAATGGACCCGGGCAGTAGAGGTCTAATGTGGGTGATGACCAAGTGAAGGTGGGATATGGATATTTGAGTTGGTTGCTGGAAATGGAGGTCAAAGCAATGGCAAGGTGGAGGTTTTGAATGCAAAGTTTTAGGTGGAGTTATTATATGTAAATGGGCATACGATTGTAAGACTTTGTTAGGCATGTGTGCTCTGTTGAAATTACTAAAACAACTGAGAGGGGGGGGTGAATCAGTTGTAATTGAGCTTAAACAATTTTAAGTCTATTAAAACATTATTAATCTTTCTTCAACTGATCATCAACAACATACAGCATATGGACAGTAAAATCAAAGAGCATCAGTCACACATAAGGTATACACAAAGATAGATTTTCACGAGGAAACCCATAAAGGGAGAAAACCTCTTCTTCTTCGAAATGATAGGCAGTCTTTTAAGTTTTGTACATCATCTATAATTGAGCACCAACTCAATGTGAGGCTGCTACCTCTGTTTTACAAGCTACAACTTGTTTGAGAGCACCAACTCTCTGGTTTCTCTAGCACCCACTAGAAGGAAGCACCAACTCCCTTAATGTTCCAGCACCAACTGGATGGAAGCACCAACTTCCAGTTACACAGGCTCCAACCTGTATAACAGAGAACACTTGTTCTCCCTTGCACCACCCTGCCACCCTGGTTTCTCTGGCTGCAACTAGATGGAAGCTACAACTTCCTGTGGTCAATCTCCCACTTGAACCTCTGAGGACAACAGTCCTCCCGAGCACCTCCCAACCTCCCTAGAATGTTAATAAATAAATAAACAGTCAACTACACAAATAAATCAATTCATACCAATCTTTCTTTGTTCTGTAAATCTGGTCTTCTACAAACTATTATGTTGTTCTTCTCTTCCTATGTCTGTTCAGCGGGTATGCTTTGCATCAACTCGTTCTCTCATTCTGCTCTGCTCCAACTTCTCTTCATCATCTTTTACTCTTCACTGAGTTTCTTCTCACACTGTTCATCTTCTCCATCTCACACAGCACATCCTCTTATTTTTCCTTTCTTATAGTTTCATTCATTTTCCATACCGAACAGCCAACCCTACACAGTCTAACTCATCTTCTTTTATACACACCTACACGACGGTTCAACTTCCCAACTCCTTAGGCAAAAGAAAGACAATTGTCCGAGCAACTGAAACGCCAACTGAAACGCTAACTGATTTGCAATCATGATTCTTTTTTGCTAACAGATTCCAAACTAAGGAGTTAACTGTGAGAGAGAACAGTAACCCTCCGATCAACACTTGATCTGACGGTTCAAATTGTTCCGCGATTTCGCATATCGCGATTTCGACACTCCTGATGTTCAATGTTCTTGTCACTTACAAATCCTGATCTATGAAATTCCGATACAGAACTTTTTTGCACTAGCTCCTTCCCGAATATGACTATGGTCATAACCAAGTGCCTATGCAAAAAAAAGGCTTTCGCGATTTTCGACACTATGCTTTGTTGACCCCAAGTCAGCGAAATTTTGATCACTTGCCACATGTCCTGTGATTCGATGGTCCAGATGTGATCTTGATTCAATGGCTACGATTGAATCGCAATTTTTCGATTTCGGCATTCTTGTTGCATTGGGTTCTTTGCCTCTCCATGTCGCGATTCACGAAACTCCGATATGGAGTTAGATCAACGGTCCAAATCTGAGCTTGATTCAACGACTACGATTTAATTGCAATTTCCCATATCGCGAAATTGGCATTCTTGTTGCATTGTTTTCTTGCCTCTCCATGTTGTGATCCCCAAAACTCTAATATGGAGTTAGATCAATGGTCCAGATCTGAGCTTGATTCAACAGCTACGATTGAGTCGCAATTTCGCATATCGCGAAATCGGGATTCCTAATTTCAATAATCTTTGACATGTCCAACTCTCAATCCCCGAAACTCCGACAAGGAATGGAATCAATGGTCCATATTCAACCTTAATCTGACGGCTCAGATTTCATCGCAATTTTGCATATCACGATATCGGGATTCCTGTTGTCAATAATCTTTGACATGTCCAACTCTCAATCCCCGAAACTCCGACAAGGACTGGAATCAACGGTCCAGATTCAACCTTAATCTGACAGCTTAGATTTCTTCGCAATTTCGAGAAGTTACGGAACCCTGTTCCTTTGACTCTCTAGTCAGTGAACTTACGATCTTTCCCCACGTGTCCTTCTTGATGATGGACGGTCCTCCTTCTTTCAGGAGTTTGTGAGCCCCTTTTCTCCTTGTCATACTTTAAAAGGCATGCATGTTCTCCTTGATCCAATGATGGTCGGGTCCTATGCTTGGATCTAACGTCTGAGATCTGTCCTCCTCTTCAGTGCCCTCTTCTTGAGATCTGACGGCAATCGTTCTGTCGGGAATTTTGGATGGGATCCAACGATCAGTAGTTCTTCTCAAACTTTACAAGTCTTCGATCACTCGATCAATGTTGCATTGCCTTCGATCATTCGCCTTCGATCATTCGACCTTCCTAAACTTATCTTTTGTTTGTCTGTCGATTACAAACTACCTGTACTCATGCCATCTTCACTTTTGTACTTTCCATCAATGACAAGCATTTGTTTTCTATTAAATATTTTCCATTCACTGTCTGTTAAATATTCGCCAACATGCTCTGGGTTTAAAATTTCACCAATAAAGTCTAGAAGTAGACCTAACTGATAGGGGGGACCATGCAATATTCCTGGATACCCTAGATTTGAGGGAATTTTGGCTAGTTTGGGCCATGGGAAAGGAGAGGACAGGATGTTAGGACAATAGTTGTGGTTGGGAAAATGTGTTTTTGGTAGCTAGTGGTTTTAGAGCCTGTGGATTGCATACTCCATTGAAATTAGCTTGGAAGTGAGAGGTAAATCTCACTTGGTTAACTTGACCAAGTTCGGTCAAGGAAGTATATCTTTGTTGGTTATAGTCATGGAGATAAGGGATGTAGATTGTGGGATTATACTACCCACAAAATCATCATTAGCAAAGATATTTACATGGAACAATCAAGAGTTGTTGAGGATGGAAAAAGGAGATTTGTTTGCAAACTCAGGGAATCATTATTTGGCCTAAGGTAACTAGGCAATAGTACAAGATTTGTGATTCCTTCATGGTGAGATGAAGTTTCTTAAGAAGTGAGTATGATCATTGTGTTTATATCATAGTCATTATGTTGGTGTTATGTTGATGATATGTTTCAGATGAAGGATCCAGGAGCAACAAAACAAATCTTTAGCATAGAAGTATACAAAGATGAAAAAATGGTAAGTTGTGGTTGTCACAAGTCTATGGAGAAGATATTGATGAGTTTTGTTATGAACATTTTGAAACCGATAAATATCCCTTTAGCTTTCCATTCTAAGCTTTCTTCATGTTTATGTTCTGATAGTAAGGAAGAAAAGGATTATTTTTCTCATGTACCTTATGCAAGTACAATAGGAAGGATGATGTTTGTGATGGAATGTTCAAGTATTTCACATGTAGTTGGTGTTGTTAGTGGACACATAGAAAAGCCAGGTAAAGAGCATGTAAATGGGTGCTTCAGTATCTTATAAGCACGAGTATCACCTACATTGGTTGTAGTGATTTATTTTGTGGTTATGTTGATTCAAAGGTGGAGTGGTCCATATTGGAGAAAATTGTGCAGACATGTTCGCACAACCAATATTGTTAGAGAATCTACAATGGTGTTTCACTTCTCTTGGCTTGCAATAAAGGTGATGATTGATTCATTGGGAAAGGTATCAGGAAAATTGTTGTCAAGGCAGATATTGTTGGGTTGTGATAACACATACCCTTTCAGTTACAATTCAAAGTTTCCTCAAGCGTTTGGATTTCTATATGCCTGTAAATGCTTGAGATTTATCATGTTTAAATATGGAAGCTTGTGAGGTGCTCCATAAGACTTGTATTCATTTCTCCATTGAATGGGCAATAAAGAATACCATTTCCCCCTCAATTTGTGTCTATTGTGTGTGATGTGTTATCTTATTCATTATTTTCTTTGTTCATTAACCTCTGTTATGCAGGCCCGAACCCAACAACACATTCCATAGCTAAAACAATTACATGGTATGGTATTGTTAGGCAACAACCACAACATTCTAGTGAAGTCTTCAACTACACTCTTAGACATGTTTGGTTTACCA
>ML832375.1:52162-64985 GCA_009831015.1 Picea engelmannii | reverse complement strand
TCATAAAACCACTTCATTCCCTGGAAGAGACAAAAGGTACAACTTCCATCTTTTAGAAGGAAAGCCCAGTATCCTTAGCTTCCACTTTATATAGGGTTTTCCAAGTGACACTTCTAGACAAGTAGGATTAGCCTTTTTGGAATCTTGTGTTTTCTGGTTTTTTTTCATCTTGTGTTTTCTAAAAAAATTTCATCATTTTCCTCTTCTTCAATTGAATATGTCCAACTTTTTAGTTTAGAATTAGCCCCTTCATTTCGTGAAGTATGAGCTCATGCATAAGGACACAAATATTGTAAATATTGTATTCTCATAATACAAGACCCGAGTCCATCCAAATTTTTTCCATTTGAGAATCATTTTGTTTGAAAGAACCTTACTAAGGTGAATCTCCATTCAATTGTTTCATTAACTTGTTTTATAAGGTATGTTATTAATAGGGTTAACAAGAGCTTAGTGCAATTTACTTTTGTTATAATTTTATTATTATTATTCTATTATGTGTTAATATTGTTTATAAGTTTATCTTTTTGTTGTTGCTATTTTATTATTATTATTATTATGTGTTAATGTGTTTCTAAGTTTATTTTAGTTCATAGGTAAGAGGTAAAAGTGCAATTGGGGTGGCATCTGGTCTCATGTATAAGATTAAGGTTGGATGGTACTAGAAATCACATGACCTCACTATAGGTAGCTTAGACAATTATTGCAAGGGATGATCGTTTTCTTCCAGATACTGTCTAGGCCGAAACCACCTTTTGGTTTTGGAGTATGACCTAAAATTGCTTCTAATTGGCTAAGAGCTTGTCTTCCTTGGATGTAAGGAAATAGATTAATGACTCAATACCTAGAGGCATCTAGCAGGAATGTAAGTCTACCTCCTTACGAACCACTTTTCTACATATGATGATGTTTCTCCATATTCGGGCCCTGAGATTTTATCAAAAAAAACTAGGGAGCATAGATGGAACCAATTCCTTATTGGAATAAGAGGTATTATTTTCATAAAATCACTTCATTCCCCTAGAAGATACAAAAGGTACAACTTCCATCCTTGAGAAGGAAATCCCATTATCCTTGGCTTCCACTTTATCCTTCGAGATAGGATAGGGTTGTCCAAGCGACACTTCTAAACAAGTAGGATTATCCTTCTTGGAATCTTGTGCTTTCTAAATTTTTTTCATCCTTTTCCTCTTCTTCAATTGAATATGTCCAACCTTTTAGTTTAGAATTAGACCATTTGTTCCATGAACTATGAGCTCGTGCCTAAGGACAAGAATCTTGTAAATGTCCTAGAAGATGATAGATCTACCACTGTAATGTTGTATTCTCATAATCCAAAACCCGAGTCCATCTAAAATTTTTCCATTTAAGAATCATTTTGTCCAAAAGATCCTTACTAAGGTCAAACTCAATACTGATTGTTTCATTAACTTGTTTTATAAGGTATGTTATTAATAGTGTTAACCTGTGTTTAGTGTAATTTACTTGTGTTATAATTTTATTATTATTATATTATGTGTTAATATTGTTTGTAAGTTTATCTTTTTGTTGTTGTTGCTTTATTATTATTATTATTATGTGTTAATGTGTTTCTAAATTTATTTTATCTCCTAGGTAAGAGGTAAAAGTGCAATTTGGGTGGCATCTAGTCTGATGTATACGATTAAGGTTGCATGCTACTAGAAATCACATGACCTCACTATAGGTAGCTTCACTATTAATACAAGGGATGCTCACTTTCTTGCATGTACTATCTAGGCCTAAACAACCTTTTGGTTTTGGAGTATGACCTAAAATTGCTTCTAATTGGCTAAGAGCTTATCTTCCTCAAATGTAAGGAAATATATTAATGACTCAAGACCCAGAGGCATCTAGAAAGAATGTAAGGATACCTCCTTATGGACCACTTTTATACATATGATGATATTTTTTTGTTCACAAATACTAGGGGGATTTTTATTCATAAAAAGGGCGCGGCCGAGACCGTCGAGTACAAAAAGGAAAACCATAAACCAACACAAAAATCCAATTTTTCCATCACAACAAGCTTCCATTTGTCTCTCCTATCTCTACTATTACTCCAAAATCTACTATTGTTGCAGTATTGAACTGAATATATCTGGTAATATATATTGTTTATACATACAAAAAAGAAAAGCATACTAATCTATAGAAATGAAATCATTTTGGAACCTCCACTTATTTTTCATATTCATTGTTCAAAGGTGTCATTGAAGCATTCAGTTCTAAAATGATAGGAACCTCCCTTCTGGATGGGCACTCATTGATCGTGGCTAAATCATAATTTCCTTAAGCAAATTACAAGTTAATTGCTTCCACTTGGCTCCTCGATGAGGCGACCTCATCTTCCAGTTGTTCAACCATATCCCAGTGTTGAACCAAAGTATCTAGAACAAAGGATATCGTAGAGTTAAGAGAATTCACTGAAATGAATAAGTGTTGTTGATCCATAAACTCATCCTCTTGAAAGTCCATACCCTGTTTATTGTCATTAATCTTGCTTTCCATGACACTCTGTAAACCTTGTTCTATCTTCGAGCTAATTATCAAACAACAATGACTTGTAGCCAGAAGTCTAAAGCCTACACTAGTGGCATACCCTATAACATGCCCTTCAATTCTAGAATTAAGCCCTCTAACAAGCCCTTCAATCTTAGAATTAAGCTTAAAAAGAACCCAAAAATCCCAAGAAGAAATTGAAAAAAGGATGATAACACGACAATCACTCTCGTCCAGAAATAATCCAAATGTTACTACGCTTAACATCATTGCAGTGCCAAATTTAACTTCAGGCCACCCAAATCACAACAAAGTGATACATGAATGATCACTTATCTCAAAATCTCTATCAAAGCATGCATAAAATGAATTACCATACGAGTTCACAAGCCAGATGATGAAATCCACCTCCCTAAGATGTATTGCATCCTGATTTCCACTTTGGGTGGTAATGGAAACCTTCTAAATCACTATCTTTTCCATCGAGTGCGGGATGAAACATTCCTAGCCCCATACCATCTGCATACATTTCACCCAACCCCCACGATCCTGTCTACAACTCCAACCCATCACTAGTGTCTTCGACCTCTAACTTACCATGAATTCGTTGTCCAAGCATGCAGCCATTGAAATACCATACGATCTCGCAAACTAGTTGACGAAATCCTTCACCTGGAGGTGTACTATATCCTTGCTTCCACTCTATGTAATAATGGAAACCTTCCAATATGGTGTCATTTTCCTCATGTGCGAAGTTAAACATTCCATGCCCCATACCATGGATTTCATCTAGCACCCACACACATGTCTGCATCTATAGCCCGTCGCTATTAAATTCATCCTCTCCCTATAATCTATGATTTGACATGCAAAGATATCTCCATGAAGCCTGCCACGCAAATTCATGCATGAGATTATGGAGGCCATACTGAAACCATAGGCCCCACCCCAGCTCCAGGGGCTACACATTAGGGAGAGGGGCTATAATTTTAGACCCATTGATTCACAAGGAACTAGGGGCTTTTCCAATGGCTCAATTATCCATTTTTTTCGATGCCATGTTATTTTCACAAAGAATATGAAAGAACTGAACTGAACAAGAAGAAAGAGTGAATCTAATCCCTTCAATAAGAACCTTCAAACTAGCATCCCTAGGAATAGAGCCTTGTTGAAGGGTTCAACTTCATCCAACAACAGCAAGGGGTACTCCCTGATATACGATCCCAATTAGACTATACACCATTTGAATTAGGAGTCTCATCTGAAATTTAGCCCGGCTACCATTTATTGTTGTCTTTTGGTTTTTTTGTATTGGTTACGGTCTGGTGTACCGATGAAATGGGTGGGTGCAATGCAAAGATGTAGATGAAGACCATGTATGTAAATACAACAAATCTATCACTAATCTATGCTACCCTATCCTAGCTAGGAGCACACTAGAGTAACCGGTGAGTTATAATACAACCAAAACCTTACACAACTTTTATACATTTAGATGTAACAAAAGGGGAAGATTGGAGACAAATGCATACATATGTATATAATCAGATTAGTCTAGATCACTACAATGTATACTATAATAACCCACAAATCTGAAGGCATTGAAATATTCAAAGAAATATCAATAATTGAGGAATGACAAAGATTGTATAAGAATTATTGTACAACAAACAAACATTCTTATAGTCCATAGAAACAACAATTATCTTCACTTGAAGTAGTTCAAATCTATGATCCGTTTCTACACAAAATTCCTTCTATAATATGTTGGCCCGGAGGGCTTCTCAATATTCATTATCAATGTATAAGTTCTCAAAAAATTTCTTGGGTCTATACAATGCTTGAAAAGCCAAAAGTCCTTTTTCACAAGTTTCTACTCTATTGTATACAAAAATCTAGTGCCCTTTTGCCTTCTTCTTGAAGAGGCAATCACAAACTATTCATCTTATCTATTCTAATGACAAGTGGCAGGAAGGATAAAATTTGAGGTGGTTAGGAAAAGGATGAGAGAAAATCACTCGTTTTCCCTTTCCCTATGAATTTTTTCCTTGGAGATAAGTTGTCCAAACCTCCAACTGGTTATATAGTGACTCTATTCTCTTGTATGATAGTTGTTCCAATGTTGCTTCGATCATGGCTATGACTTCATCAAGGGCGCTCATATCCTTCTCTAGTCTTGTCATGTAAGCTTGTATCATAGTGTGAAGCTTCATCGACTGTAGTAGATGTTGGTGAATGAGATCAGTTGAGACAAAGGTTGTTGCTTCGACTATCTGTCTCCTTCGACTAGTGTTGTCTTGGACTGCATTCACCAATTCTTTTATGACCAAATTCTTCCCAAGTTCATCTAATATTGGGAGACAACCATTCCTTATCAGCTCTTGGGAAGCTTTGTGTGTCCTTGAACATATCATCAATGCCTTGGTTACTTATTTATTTTCCTTTTTCCCTACCTACTGGCAATGATCTAATGCGTACATGTTTGTCTTTCTTGTTGATTTTGAGGGTCTATACAGCTCCGGATGTGTATCAAGATTCTCCGCTATTCGGGTATCAATGTCAGTTATACCTTCACGGATAGTGTTGTATTGTGCCAGCTACATTTGTATTCGTTGTTTTGATCAATAATTGTTGCAACCACATTTTGGAAGAGATGTAGGTTGGCATATATGTCAATGATGGCACCTTCCAAATCATTCCTCACTTTTTCTGCATTGGCCTTAAAGTTGAGAAGACTCCTTTCATATATCCTTATTTGTTGGAGCCTCTCTTATAGCTCTCTAATCCTCACCTCCTTCTCTTCGTTCTGTTGGAATAGCCTCTGTATATTATCTACAGTTGCATCCATAAATGCAAATCATGCCCTAGTTGTTTCCACAGGGTCTTCCCTAACATCTCCTGCGACAGGGACTTGAGTAACCACTGACAAAGGGGATCCTTCTGTTGTTGGAACCTTTTTCACTCTTTCTTGCAAAATTCTCTCGGTTTTATTATCGTATTTGAAACTTCGTAGATCTAATATTTCGGCTGATAGAAAAGGTTCCCAGTGCCCAACGCTTAAATCACTACTCGTTGTTTCTATTCCTGGACATGCGGTGGACGTTCCAGGGATATCCAAGTCCATTGGGTGTGTTTCACCCTCTCTATCATCTGCATTATTCTTATGTCTTTCTTCTTCAATAGCTTTATCCTATGCTTCTTTCTCTGTTAATTTTGCTGCCACTCTTGCTGCTTCAGCTAGCACCTTTTCTTTTTCTGCAACAACTTTTTCTTATGATTCGGATTTTTCCTTAGCTTTAGATTTTGCTTCAGCTTCAACTTTAGTTTTCACTTCATTTTTTTCCCTGGCCTTTGCTTTGTCGACTTCTATTTTTTTTTTCTTTTAGCGTCATTCCTCCTTTTCAACACATTTTCTTTGTCTCTTCTCTTTTTATCCATTGGTTCTCCTTCCTCCTCTTCTACGGAACCTGAATGAGTTGAGACAGAGATGGGGGAAGACCTCTCAGCTTCATCTCATTGTGCCTCTTTTCTGGTCGCCTCTCTTGCAACTTCTTCATCCATGATACTTCCTTTTGGTTGGCCCCACCTATTGAGTATAACTTCGTCGTAAGTTATGGCATTTTGATGCACCTCTTCTTCCCAGAACTCAGTGGTGTACTCATACGATAGTCTCTTGCTATTGAAGTGCTCTTTGATGATGTTCTTAGGGTCATGCCTCCTGAATCTTTCCTCTCCAAAGTGGTATGAAATTAATACATCCACTTCTGTTTAATCTTGCTTGGTGTTTTCAAAGAAATAGTTGCTAATGTAAAGAGGTAGTGGAGGACAAATTGCTTTCTTCGATTTGTATAGCATTCCTCCAACCCCATGTATGATAGTTTGATATGCCACTTCCTGAAGCACAATTTTGTCAAGAACGAACTGAGGGAATAAGTGGGGTGGTTTCATCACACCATATATTCTTATATAGGTACTGTGCTCCATTAAATATCATACCCCAATCCTTCTTATGATTGTTACGACATTGTCTGTCATATAAGGTGGGGAGGTGTAAAAAACAAATCCATACAATGGGGTAAGGAAGTGTTTGCAGATTCTTTAATATTTTGTTCGGTATTTGTGCTCCCAAAGCACCTTGTAGTAGATGTCGATAGTGGTGTCGGCGGGCAACCAACTCCATTCCATGTTTGGGTATTTTTGCATGATACACATTATGTCTAGAATATATGAGAACATATGTAAACTAGGGAAGCTTCCTGGTTGTGCTTGTGTAACTGCATAAATGGCAACCTTGATATTTTCAGACAATATGTCTTCCCAGTTGAATGAGACCCCCACATATACACATAAATAAATTAGGGGCATGTATGATAGGGGGAAATGAGTTACATCTGGTTCCTCGTACAACTTGCATAGCATGGCTACCATATACTGGTAGGGTCTCTTTAAATTGGTCATGGGGTATTGACTATTGGGTCGATACTTGAACTGATTATCTGTTTTATACCATGAGGGGAATAAATCTTTTGGTGTAAGCTCAAATTCACTAAGGAGTTGAACATCCAGTCTTTTGTTCCTAGCTTCAATATGGTAACACTTAGCTAAATCATCGGGCCTGAATGAAGCTATAGGTTATTATTTTGCAATAAAGACATACCGACTACTAATGTCTGCATTTTTCAAAATCCAAGAAATGGCGTATGCACAAGGGAAAATTGTTGGATGTGTTTCCAACCTGAAATTTCCTGATTTTCTGATGTTCCTAAACACCTGGAGCTCATCTCATTCCTCTACCTCTGCATAGAAGTTTGATTTCTTGAATATATAATATACTTCACCCCATTTTAAGGTTTCTCCATGTTTATCTAGAAGTCTCGACGTATCATCATATATTGTTTCGACACTTTCTGTCTCTACTGTTTGCTAGGAGATGTTAGATGGCTCAACCCCTGTTGCTTTCATCATCGTCTTCTTTCATGGTGACATGTCTAAACCTGCAGACATAATCAATTTAGAGATCACTATTTGGAAATACAACTAAATGATCAGAAAATTATAAGAATTATTGAAATTATCAAGACATGACAAGCCACTCCTTGCAAATGTCAGGTTAATAGTAGACAATGCTCAGTGAGATTTTGGGATGAAACGCTTGGGCACCATCCTGGAAAGATGAAATTGGAGCATAAGAAAACAACTTTCTTAATATAGATTAGAAGAGTTAGTAACAACTCCTTCGAGTGTATCGGAGGAGTTAGTAACAACTCCGAGCACATCGAAGAAGTTGTTAGTAACTTCTCTGATATGTATTCGTAAGGGGTTGTCATTTTATCGAGGAGCTCAGAGCACTTACAAGGAACTCCTCCTATCATATCTGAGGAGTTGCTTCAATTTGTTTCGAAAATGTGCGAAAGAGATGATTTCCACTCTTCCGAGAATATTGGAGAAGTTAGTAGTAACTTTTCTGATATGCTTGGAGAGTTACTTTAAAAGTCTTTGGTTTTGAAGTTAGGGATTTCCATGAACTAGGAGAGCGATCAAGAGAACTATGACTAGCTTGGAGTAGTGAGAGGGAACCTTAGGGATTTCTTAGATCAAGGTCTTTGTGCCTTGGACAAGCTTTGGGGCTTGCAATGGTTAAGTGAGAGGATGGGGAAGAATTCCATCGTGGTGAAGGGGGGAAAGGTTGACTAGTTATGTATCCCGTAGCTAGGAACAAATTCAGAATAAAACATAAGGCTGGCGGAAAAGGGAATGTGTGGCCAGGCGCGAAGTGACGAATAAATGGGGAAAAAAAAGTATTATCGATCTCAGGAAAAGGGAGTAAGAAGAACAAGAAAAAATAAAGATCTAACCCTACGTTGAAACACGGAGAGAGGTGATGTAACCTTACCTAGAATATGTCACCACATGGTGGATATGGATAGGGGAGAGTTTCGAATGACGTTCATCTTGATGCTTTTATCCTTGGTTTTTCTCGTTGAATTATAAATGTTCGAATAATACTAAACTCAACCATGTTTCATTTTATAGCCAAATGGTTACTTGTGACATTTAATGCGATGGTTGGGGTAGGTTTGATTGGAGGAGTTAAGAGCCATTTGTCTAATCAATTCGAAAGAGTTAGGAGTAAGTTTTCTTATCAGTTCGGAAGAGTTAGAAGTATCTCATATGAACATATTGGAGGAGTTAGAAGTAACTCCTCTGATATGATCGGAAGAGTTTCTCCCAACTCTCGCGATATCATTGTGTATCGGAACAAAAGATAGGAACTCCTTCCAACTTTTTCGGAGGAATTGAAAGTAACTTCGACGATTTAAAAAAAAATGGATTGCAACACTAAGTACTGTTCATTTTCCAAGTGAAGCATGAATCACCAAAAGAATCTTAAGATGAAGAAGGATACTTATGATGCTTTCTCTTAGGCTCAAAAATAAAGGGGCTCCATTTTTTAGGGAAGTAACAAAATGAAAAGAAAAATGGAGAGTTGTAGTGCATGTCACAACAAGCCTATTACAAAATATTAGATGGGTTCTTTGTAATCCCCTACAATATTCATCTGAGAAGTTTGTTGTTGCTTAGCAATTTGGGTGCCTTGAAGAACTACATAGGCTTATGCCTTATTATTCGAGGTGACCCCAAGATTCCAATACAATTCTATTTCTCACTTTCCTATGGGGCCATAAAGCACACCCCCCACACATACACTAGCCCCCCCTTTCTACATATGATGATGTTGCTCCATATTTGGCCCCTGAGATTTTATCGACAAAAAATAGGGAGTGGAGATGGAACCAATTCCTTACTGGAATCAGAGGTGTTAGTTTCATAAAACCACTTCATTCCCCTAGAAGAGACAAAAGGTACAACTTCCATCCTTGATCAGAAAATCCCTGTATCCTTGGATTCCACTTTATCCTTTGAGACATGACACGGTTTTCCAAGCGACACTTCTAGACAAGTAGGATTAGCCTTCTTGGAATCTTGTGTTTTCTGAAGAAAAAAAATCATCCTTTTCCTCTTCTTCAGTTGAATATGTCCAACTTTTTAGTTTAGAATTAGCCCTTGTGTTCCATGAAGAATGAGCTCGTGCCAAATTTATGAAGGTAGACTTATGTAGATTTATGAATGAACTTGTGTAGACTTATTTCATATAACCTTAAATTATGAAGGTATACCCTTCAGGTGTGGGTGTTGCCAAATTTATGGGCATCTAATGCATTTATTCAAGTTATAGGAAAATATGGGCTCACAACAAGCAATCGAGAGGTATGGAGGAGGATCAACATGGAACAATCTAAAACTAGAGAATGAAGGAGAAATTGGGGGATAAGGTTATCATTGATTGTCCTCTGAATGCACCTTTGGACGTAAAAAAACCAATCTTCGGACACAGGGCAACAAAAAGATATGATTATGGCTGAAAATAATGACAAAAAGGATCACATGCCACCATCAGGTAAGTCCTCACAATCTCCTTCTTTGAATAAAAGAATTTAATCCTTTGAAAAACAAATTTTGGGACATGGGGTTTATATGTAGAAAACAAAGGCTTGGAACCCTTGAGTGATTTTCTACCAATTGTATCTGGAATAAAAAACCCTAACCCCCATCTCTCATTACTATTCCCAGGATAGAGGAGCTCTGGTTAGATGAGAATTCTCTAACAAGATCCTCTACAAACCTAATAATGGAACCAAATTCTTTGGAGGCACATCGAGATCCAACTTCTTTGGAAGACTTGAAATATAACATCATATTTAGGAGAAAAGGTACTCTTGATTTCCCAAGAACGGTGGAAAGAGGCTTGGGATACTTTGAAGAGAGAGGTCAAATGGCTTATTAAAGGGGAAGGAAGTCTTATGTGTCATTATCCAAAACAAGTGAGTTTAGAAATAAAATGTGGAAAACAAATATCCTTGATTAGGGCTCTTAGAACAAATGCCCCTAATGAGGGTTTTAAATTATTTTGTTGACCCTAAATTGTTGAGGGTTGGCGAATCCCTCAAACAATTTGGTCCTAAATACATTGCTAGAGACAACAAATCCATCTATCATTATGTTGCAAGAAATTATGAGTGACAGGGAGAAAATATTTTAGGAACTCTAAAAAATGTCTAGTAGTTGGGAAATAAGTGTTATAGATTCATATATTCCATTGGGACGTTGGGGGGGACATTATTGGGTGGAATAAATGTTATTTTACCCTTCCTAATTGACAGGATTTCACAACAATTCTAGGGACTTCCCTGTTCTCTTTGGACCTGGGAAAATATATCACCATTTTGAATGAATATGGACATGGTGGAGTATTGGGATAAGTTATTCAAAACGGGTTGGATCCAAATTGGTTTAGTCATGGTGGGGGGAGATTTAAATTTTACTTTGACAGATTTAGAAGTATGGCGATTGATTGCATAAGTGGACTACCTTTCTGGTTATTTTATAAAAAGGTTGGAAGACGATGGTTGCTAGATATTAACCCTTCAAAACTGACTCCAACCTGGAGGAATAAGAGATAAGGAGATACTCATATTGCAAAGAGACTTGATTACTTCTTGATTTCTAAATAAATCCTTGATGAAGTCACTCGAGTTAAACAATGGGTCTCCTTGGAGGGCACAAGGGGGAGTTTGACCATAATCCAGTAATTTTGGAAGTAGCCCCTTCACAAGAGAAACAAACCAACCCTTTTAAACTAAACCCATAATGGTTGAAGGAGGAAAATTTTGTAAACAAGATCAAAGATGTATGGAAACCTTATGATGGAAACTTAAGAGAATCTGCTCCAATACAATTTCACCAAAATATGAAAGAAGGAAAAAAGGCAGTTACACAATGGATAAGAGACAAAAAGAAGAAAGATGATAGAACTCTTAGAAAAGTGGAGGATGCCTTAGGACTACATTATAGAAGTGAGGGTTTTTGTTATATCACTGAGGAACATAAATACAAGGGTGCATTAATGGAATACAAAAAGAGACATATCCTACTGGTAAAAGATAAAGAATGGAGGCTCACGAGTAAGGCCGTATGGCTTCAGGTAGGTGATGAAAACACAAATTTTTTTCATAGATATGCAAATTGTAGGAATAACATAAACTCAATATTGAAACTTGGCAAGGGATATGGCATGTGGGCAACAAATTTTAAGCATATAGCTATAGAAAGTGTTAATTACTTCACATCCCTTTTTAGAGAGGACTCTCAAGCCACAATAGCAGAGGTAACAAAACTGTCAAACTCCTTTCTTAGTTTTGTCTATCATGAGGAAAATTAGACCTTGATGGAGGAAGTTTGGAAATAATAGTTGCTTCTAATTTTACAGAGTTTTCAAAAGGACAAAAGTCTAGGACCAAATGACCTTCCCGTGGATTTTTTTTACAATGTTATGATTTTATTAAAGAAGAATTAAAAAGGGTGGTGGGGGCTACAAGAACTACAAGAAAAATCCTTGGAGCTTTCAACACAAATTTTATAGAATTGATTCACAAAGATGATAATCCAATAACATTTGAAAATTTTAGGCCAATCTCATTATGAAACTACATCTATAAAATGATATCAAAGGTAACTTCTAGAACATTGAAAATATTTTTATCAAAGCAAATCTCTAGTGAACGGTTTGGATTCTTAGAGGTAAGGAAAATTCATGAGGTAGTAGGGGTCGCCCAAGGACTCCACTCAATCAAAGTTAGGAAGAAAAGATCGATGATTAAAGTAGACCTATCTAAAGCATATGATATGGTAAGTTGGTTTTACCTTAGACTAATTCTTACACATGTGGGTTTCTATCATCGATTTGTTCTATGGGTAACGAACTGCATAACATCAGTATCATTTTTTATTTTAATAAATTAGGAAACATCTCCCTTCTTTAGTCCAGGAAGAGGTCCTAAACAAGGGTGTCCCTTATCCCCTCTCCTTTTCCTCCTAATTGTTGAGGGATTGAGTAGGTTAATAAAAAAGGCATAAAAAATGACAGCTTTAAAGGGGTAAATATTGGAACATCTTATAATATCACACATCTACTATTTGTAGATGACATTATGATCTTCTATGAGGGATCAAAATGGGTAATTGAGAAGTTCAAAGGAATTTTGGATTTATTTTGTAAGGCGACAAGTATGACAATTAACCTAGGAAAATCAACAATTTTTTGTGGGGTATATCCGAGCAGGAAAAGAATTATATTACTCCAATTTTTCCTTATCAATTGGTAGATATAGATGTTCGGTTGAAGTATTTGGGTTTTCATTTGACGCCAAACTTGTACAAAAAATGTGATTGGCAATGGCTAATT